>SJJU01072735.1:0-155209 GCA_012932125.1 Conopomorpha cramerella | reverse complement strand
TTAGAAGTCCAACTTTTTCAATTGTTGTGCTGATTTTTAAATTTGTTTTGCTTATGGTTTTTTAGTTATTTGACAAAAACAGATCTGGCTGGCGTAACGTTACCCCAGCCAGATGTTTTGTTAATTATAGGGTTTATTGAAATAAACTTTAGGTACATAATTAGTATTCTGAACGAGGTAAATGAAACCATAAACGATACAAATTCAAATTTTGTGGCAAAAATTTGAATTTGTATCGTTTATGGTTTCGGAGATATTCAAAATCCTGCTGGGGTAACGTTTACGTGTTCGCTGTATCTCCGAAACGGCTAAGCGAACATGTATAATTTTTTGTACACAGCTTCTATGAATTTGTTATAATTTGTTTGCCAATAAAGAAAAACAAAATAATGCACCGTTTAGAGGTATTTTAATTAAAAAAAAAACTCAAAAATAGCTCCTAGCTCTTCAAAAAAGAGCTCTAAAGCCTTATTTGAAACGTCATTTGTAGCTTACAACTGCCTTCAAATGTTTGTAAATTTTCATTAGAATCCTGTAGGTATTTATTAAGTTACAACGATATTTAATTCAGTTCTCGTAACGATGCGCTCCGGAGAATTTAAGCCTCCGATTTACTGAGTTCCTTGTGGATTTAAAAGTTGAATAAGATATCATTAATTAGTATTTTAGTTCAATTTTCTACCTGTAAAAATTCAGCGTAATACGATTTGTAATTACCGAGATAATTAAAAGAAAGACATTAGGTAGTGCATGATCATGGCAACCCGACCAAGTATAGATGGTTACGAAAAAGCGGCCGGGTAGTACTTTATACTAACTTTTGAAATTAATAGGATAGTTTTAAACGTAAGTACGTAAAGTACAGTTACGTACAGAAGTGTAAAACGAAAACAATATCATCTTAATTTGAGTATTTTTATTTACAAATCATGTCTTATAAACTTGCGAAGAATGCGAAGAAAAATGCGAAGTACCTAAACACTTTAATTTAGTTATATATTTTCTTATAGCAGCATAATAAATGTTCATTGGCTCAACATAATATATATATAAGTTTAGCCCTTACGTCACAACAGGATAAATAAGATAGGTAATGAATGGTACAGTATTTTAAGTAGGTAACATAAATAAGTAGACACAAATTAAAAATATATAATTTAATTCATTTCAAGATATATACTATGCCATAGGCTGAATAGTTTAATTCTGTACGCGACTGTATTGAGCATGTAGCGTTATTATACTATACGTTTTAAAAGGTAGGCATAAAGTACTACGCGGCCGCTTTTTCGTAACCTAACCATCTATACTTGGTCGGGTTGCCATGATCATGCACTACCTAATGTCTTTCTTTTAATTATCTCAGTAATTACAAATCGTATTACGCTGAAATTTTGCAGGTAGAAAATTGAACTAAAATACTAATTAATGATATCTTATCCAACTTTTAAATCCACAAGGAACTCAGTAAATCGGAGGCTTAAAATCTCCGGAGCGCATCGTTACGAGAACTGAATTAAATATCGTTGTAACTTAATAAATACCTACAGGATTCTAATGAAAATTTACAAACATTTGAAGGCAGTTGTAAGCTACAAAATGACGTTTCAAATAAGGCTTTAGAGCTCTTTTTTGAAGAGCTAGGAGCTATTTTTGAGTTTTTTTTTTTAATTAAAATACTTCTAAACGGTGCATTATTTTGTTTTTCTTTATTGGCAAACAAATTATAACAAATTCATAGAAGCTGTGTACAAAAAATTATACATATTCGCTTAGCCGTTTCGGAGATACAGCGAACACGTAAACGTTACCCCAGCAGGATTTTGAATATCTCCGAAACCATAAACGATACAAATTCAAATTTTGTGGCAACATTTACCTCGTTCAGAATACTAATTATGTACCTAAAGTTTATTTCAATAAACCCTTTAATTAACAAAACATCTGGCTGGGGTAACGTTACGCCAGCCAGATCTGTTTTTGTCAAATAACTAAAAAACCATAAGCAAAACAAATTTAAAAATCAGCACAACAATTGAAGAAGTTGGACTTCTAATTATCTACTTAAAAAAAAATGTGATTTTCGACAAAATCTGGCTGGGGTAACGCACACCCTAAATTTGGCAAGTACTCTTATTTTTTTCTTTTCCCCGCTAATCCCGCCAAAAGAAGTTTTTGAAGAAAAAACATAAAGATTAAAAAAATAGTTTAAAAAAAATCTTACTACTTTCAGTTTTTTTTATTATATCATCGCTACTGACACGTAATAACAGGGTGAGAGACAAAATGTTGAAATTATATGAAATGTTTAATTTGTTATTAATCATACATAGTGACATAAAGATTGATAATGATACCTTTTTAGAAAGCTGATAAAAACGACAATGTTTTTTTAATAATTTGTACGGTTGATGTCATATATTTTATGTGTATATGTTTTCTCATTATAAGCACAAAGTTTTAAAAAATAAAATTTTATTTCCGTTGATTTTATTAAGTTTGGTGTTTAATTTTGGGTTTTATAGTTAGAATAGTTAAACGTGAGTTTACAATTAATAAATAAATACAGAATAACAGTAAATAACTCATGATTTTTATTTTACAAACTTTTTCATGCAAGATTCTGGGAATATCTAGAAAATACTCAAAAAAGTCAATATCTCAAGAACCATTATTTTCCGACCATACATATGGGGGTTTATTTTATTGTATTTTACCTCCTCTATCACCCCATACCAGGAATACGTGGAGTTACAAGTAATTAATTATATGTATAGTAGGGATTATTGGTAATTATTATAATGACTCAATATTATACGTTTTTGCCACAAGTCCAGTTTACACACACTGTTACACACAAAATGTTATGTTGTTTACACACGCATCATTTTTATAAGGCAATTTTCCATATCAACGTTTCAATCTACAATCTTAAAAAAATATAGTAATCCAATATATACAGGGAGTCACAAAGTCCTGCAGTGAGAATTGAAGAGCCTATAGAGAAAGCCTTTATTAATGGAACAACATAGAGGAAACTAAGCATATCTTCATATAAAGGAATTAAACTACTTATCGAATTTCAAGACCATTTGCTGTTTTCGATATCTCTACAAAATTGCGCCCATCCCTTAAGTAAACAATTAAGGAATTGACTTTTGAAATACTACTAGAACGACGATTACCAGCGACATCCACTTATGAATATTGTATTATACGAGTAATTGATTCACATTCGATGAACTACATAGCAGCATCACACAAATATCTCAATAAATTCACAATTATACTTTATCATGTTTTGGTTGTAGATGAGTGACATGAAACCGTCCATCAGACGTCATAAACTAAACATAGATTGATTCACAGACAATCACAAGATTGCCATTGAAAAAAAAATAAGTTAAGAAAATAAAGTAAAGTATGAGCATTCCACACTTTGTTGCGAATAGACTAGAGATTAATGAGTAACATGTAGATAGAGATCAGGACGACGAACAGCATCAATATGACTTTTGACTTCGTGGAAGAATAATAATACTGAAATTTTCATTCTCTTAACTGGACTTACTTATTGAAAATGGATTTCTACAGCAATAGCGAATATTACGAGATGATGTTATGTGTGGGGCAGCTGATGGAAACCTTGAGCAAGCACGTGAGCTTTATTGTGAGCGATTTATTGATGGGAGACCAGAGGCGGAACAGCGTAGGTTGCCTTCCAGCGACTGTTTTCGGAAAATGGTTATGCGGCTTCACAGGTTAATTTAGAGGAAATAGGCCCGAAGGACGACCAAGCAATCTGGACCCAAATATGGAAGAGGCAGTATTGGATCATTTCCGCATAAATCCATGAACGAGTACTACAATTCTTCAAAGCCGAGCTGCTACAATCTTGGTGTCCCTAATCATATGAGTAGGGATTCTATGCTCTAACGAACACGCCCATGCATTGCTGCTGAAGGTGGACCTTTTGAGCCTTTTTTTGTAAAAGCTTTTACTACCTTACCATTTCAGTATACTTTTACCATTTTTTTAATAATCATTATTAAGATTTGCATTTTAAACGCTTGTGTTTTGTAATTAAGCCATTAACTTGAAGAATATTTTGTAGCTCATACCAAATCTCAGTTAATATTCAGTCTTTTTTAACAAATTGAGATTTGATAGATCAACGACGATCGAACGTGATTCAACGACTTAATTATGTGAATGATCCTTTGGACCAAAGATTAAATTATCACTGTCATTTGATGACAGTGAGAATCGTGCCAAATCAAAGATACACAAATATTTAGAAAATAAATAAAAACCATAATTACGAAAAATAAGTAATTGCTTTGAAAAAATGGTTGAAACAAGCGTGATAACGTGAAAAAACTCATGGAAGACTTAAATTTTTTAGAGGAGCAGCTATATTCGCTTTATTAGTTCGTGGTTTCAGCAGAAAATCATTGTTTGTGTTATGGGTTGTGTTCTGGTTTCTACTATACCTACAACGATCTTGAAACCGAACCTTTATTTACAAAAAACACGGGATTTACACAAGTAACGACCGATGAAGAGCGAACAAGTAAGTAAACTTATAAAATTTCGCTAATATTAGGAAGATTAGTAGGTTCCGTCTACGGACATACATTTAACAGTGTTGGGAGAAATTTCTATCGATAAAATGGTCGATAAACATGATTTTGTTAGTTACGTTTTTTTCAAACGCTGGAGGGATCTAATCATGTTCATTAAAGTCTATGTACACTATAATAAAGGTTCATTAATTCCCAGTGCACCATTTTGTACCACACTGTACGTATATATTTACGGAGACATATTGCCCTTAATAATTATTGTGTTTCTGTAGAAATTAATAAAGATTATTTGAAACTAGCTGTTCCAGTGACTTTAATCGAAAAAATTTAATACGATAGATTTTTGTATTGACCCTTGATAACACTTCAATTGTCTCACTCAAGTGTAGTTACGGAAAGTGTTAAGTAAAAAAAGTTATTATTAATACAATTCGTTTAGTTATTATGTTACACTTTGAAATTATCAGTATCTTTAACATTTGGGCTGGCAACTTGTGGCAAATCAGGTATTTATCTAGAGACGCCGGTAGCGTGTCAAGCCAAGCTCAAAAAACAGAACTGGCGAGTCGCACCGTGTGTAATATTACGTGTTACACGGACCATTTGGAGCCACTTTTGACCACCTCATGGCCGTCAGCGCTAAAGTGGCCTAACCTAAAACAAATCAGTGTAGAGATATAGGGAATTTAAGACTAATGAGTTTGACTTACGTGTGTAGATATTTTATGGAAGTTTATTTTTGTCCAAATGTATTTATTTTTGTAATAAAATTTTTTGAGCATATACATTGGTGAACCTCGTCCGTGGATCAAGAAACAAGCAGACGTGTCGCAGACTACCAGTGAATATCGGGCTACACAAAATTGAAGACTATCATTGTGCGCTTCAACCAAACAAAAAAACGACATAGTTTAAAATGGCTACTACTGCTCGCACACCCCCCAAGACGCCGACCCCAGGGATTTTTTCCTCTTCGGAGCCTAATATTTCCGATGTACCCACATTGGATGCACCTATCAATATCACTCAAAGATGTAAAAGACTTCAATTCTCTGATTATGTCTAAGCTAAATTATTGTGATTCAGTGCTAAGGCTCTGTCTATATGAGAAGACACAGAAGGTTATACAGCGGGTACAGAATGCCTGTGTACGATTCTGCTTCAATATACCACGACGAAGCCACGTCTCTCCCTTCCTCAACAATGCCCAGTCACTGAAAATGAAAGCAAGACAAAAGCTGCATTTAGCGGTTCTACTGTTCGGGGTAATCTTCACAAAAGCCATCATACTTGTATGACAAGCTTGCTTGGCGCCAGGAACGACGAGCTTGCCCTATTCGGGCCTTCTCAATGGCGGTGCTTGCTATCCCTGAGCACAGAACTGCAGCATTCCGTGGGAGTTTCCACTACAGCGCAAGTCAGTGCTGGAACGATATTCCTCCCCCAATTCGTAAAGCTAAAATTAAGGCAACGTTTCGAATGAATTATCGTCGTCATCTTCTGCTCACACAGTTGTCGTACGCGCTGTAACATTTTCACGCTTTCATTTGAACTCTTATTTGGCCTATTTTATCACATATTATATATTTGTTTATTTTATCGACTGTCTCACTGCACTAATATGTAGTATATGTATTTCTATTTAATTTTAATCTTTTTTAATTTTATTTTATATACATATATTTTGACCTATATATATGGTTATGTTTTACAATTACTTACAATATAAGATTCAATGTGTAGTTGCATGTTTCGTTTTTGAGATGTACGTTGATCTATATGTCGATATTGCGGCCGAAATCGCGCCGGCGCTAGCTCGTGCGACCACACTCGCTTTCCTCGGAAGACCGGCGTTGCGGAACAACTTGTTTCGCAGCACATAGCCGAGAGGGTAGCTTTTTTATAATTATGTTCGTGGTTGCTGACAACTATGTCACTGTAATATGTTAATGTTTTATTTTATTTTTTTGTAATTATCTGGTTTTTTGCCCTTTTCTTGTATGTTCTTTTTTCTCTTCTCTGTGTTACGTGTGTTGGTGGCACCACCGCCATAATTATGAAATAAATCCTTTGTCTTTCTTTCTTTCTAATTAGATTTTCATTAATTCAAGAGTGATATACTGTCTCTAATGAAAAACTTTATTGCTAATCAAGATAGTCGCCTTAATAAAATACAAGAGCAAATGATGACTATAATTCAACAAAACAACCATATTCAATCTACAAATAAAGATAATGAAAAGTCTATGAATCACCTATCTCCCAGCGAGGACATAAAATATAGTCAATGGAAAAGGAAAAAAACGATATCTTGCTACAAATATCGACCATAGAAGGTAAATTGGATGACATTGAAATAATATCACTGAAAACATGTATTGAAATTCGAAATGTTATTGTTGCCCTTATTGACAAGAGACTTTGTGAAACTCCAAGGATACGAATTTGCTTGGCCTTCAAATGGAAGAATATACTTGCGTAAAAAAGAAGGTCTCCAACCCATAAGAGTGAAAAACGAAGCCCACCTTAGTGCCCTGAAAGCCTCGGCGTCCAATATCAAATGACTAGATTTAAAACTCAGTCTATCACTATCTTCGTATAAGATTATTCGTATAAACGTTAAATCCTCTTTTGCATACTACTTAAATATTTACTATAAGAAAACACATAATCATACCTACATCATTACAATTTCCCAACGTCTGTGTTTTTGTTTCTCCTCTACGATATCGATATTTATAGTTACTTTTACCAGTCACACAATTTAACTATTCTACCAATATCCAATATGTTATCTGCAGTTAACACTTACGACAAAATCATTACCAGCCCAAAGACCGACCATCTAAATTATAAACTCGTAAATAATGGGGAGGCAAAACACAATTAATATAATAAATGACATTGGTGATCTTAAGATATCAACAGCTTTTAGATGCAACTCTGACGAATGTAACAAATATACAACAGTCATCAAATACACTAAAAATTTTCTCACAAAATATAAGATCGATCTCAAACAACTTTAGTAATCTTCAAATCGACCTGGAAAGGACAAAGTTGGATATGGACATCATTACCCTGACCGAATGTTGGCTGCCCTCAATGACAAATATAAATCTTCCAAACTTAATTATATTTAATTCCAAACAAAATTATACAAGATTTTGCCTTGGAAAAAAACTACAATAAGAGCGATGGTGGTGTGAACTTTATATCAAAAGTAATATTAAATGTCATTGTTATGAACCCAATACCGATGCTACTTGTTTAGTATGTGTTGTGGAGGACCATACTGAAATAATACTCGTGTACAGATCTCCCTCTTTTCTATCAATTGACACGTTTCTAAGATCACTACAGTGCATCCTTGATTCCTTACCAATTTACAAGACTATAATACTACTTGGAGATCTGAATATTGATATTAAACCAGATTCGCTTGATCAAAGAGCACCAGCCTATCATGAAACTCTAGCGTACTATGGTCTCCTTTCAGCACATAGCTTTCTAACTAGAAGCAATAAATGAATTGATCATATGATGTTAAAAACAAAACACACCTCTATCACACTTGCATTCAAGAATTCTATAACGGATCATAATTCAGTCTTGATATCTATAAGCTTAATCAAATGCATGATAATAATAAAAATAACGGAACTCATACTAAAATAAATTACGAAAATATAAAATATGACCTATCCAATTCAGATTTTGATACGGTACTAAAGTCTGATGACTGTAATATACGTAGCTACAAATAACCCAATCTCGATAGTTTACGAGAACCTTGGATGACACCGGAATTAGTTCGCTGTATTGCTAACAGAGATTCACAACACCAAAAAGCAACATCAAATCCAAATAATAAAGCACTTACTACTTACTGCCTTACTTACTTACAGCCGATTCGTAAACTTAGACTTAAATTTCATAAACAGGAACTTTCAAGCGCAACAAATACTACCATCAAGCAAACTTGGAAAGTTATTAATAAAATCACAAATAGGGTTAGCAACTCGAATAAAAATAACAAATTATCAATTTCTGTTTCACCTACAATGTTAAAGTTCTGAATAATAAAAAAAAAAGAATCATTTTATGACGAAACAAAAGCACTCTTAAAAGTCATTGGAAAATGAACCCCAGGTTCATTTTCCAAATATTTTGATGTCATTAATATTATATATTTTTACGATATTAGTATATTATTAAAACAAATGTGTACGCCTAGTGACGAAATATTAATATTGTACGTATAAAAATGTCAGTACATTATTCATGCATATGCATATTTTTGGCTAGTATGTACATAAGAAGAGCCCTTACCTAGAAGAGATACAGGCACTGCCTACTTCATGTATCGTATGAATTTTAGTTTTGTATAACATACTTACCTAATCTAAGACCAATGTACTGTATTTATATATTGTATGTATAACCTCATGGAAAAATAAACGCATTCACTCATTAATTCATTCAAATACCTAACTATAGATGTAAGAATCAATAAGTAATCAAAACTCATGACAGCCGGTCTTTTTTTGGTAGGTATGTGGATTAACTTAACATATACTATAGTCACGTCTATGATGTATTGACTTTGCTTGATTGCCTTAAATAAAAGTTTGCTGTCATCGGTTGCAATCCATCCATCAATCACTCGGATTGAGGCCGGGAGCAAAGGTGCAGCGGAGGATTTAAATAGCTGTGTTTTATTTTATTTACAATTGAAAAGCTAAAATGATGAAGGAACAGCACAATGTCTATATTTATCTAATATATATCGGGGTAGACAGAGCACTAAGTGATCATAGAACCACTTGATGCCACGTTCTACAAGTACTGTGAGGGTAGGTAAGCAAGTTGGAACATGGGGTTAGCGGTGATAGGTTGTTAGCTTTTCGCCCACAATACAACACGACTCTCATCCATTTTACTGGCTTTTTTTTTAACTTAACGTGAATCTGAAACGAGTTTAACCCTTACAAGACCATAAGGCACAGAAGAATAAATCAAAGTATCTAATTTTTTTTGTTTTAGTTGGTTTAGATGTAAAATTAAGAAAGGACCCCGCACAAAATGTTCGGTAAAAGCCTTTCGGTCAAATTGAATGAAATTTTGCAGAAACATAACTTCACATGTTTTAATTAACTATAATAATGCTAAAATACTATGAAGAACACTACAATTTTTTTTTAGTTATGAAAACCACAGAGAAAAGTACTTCCCTTTACAATATTTGTAATTTTCAGTAATTTATATTATTTGTTTACATCAATTACGACAACTAAAAGAAATAATACTTACCGGAGAGTAGTACACTTAAGCCGAAACACAAATAATAATTATTTTTGACTTCGGAAAAAGTTTGTGAAAATCGCACACCGAAAATCGACAAATCATATTACAGAGCATATACCCCAGAACCTAGAAAACCAGAAAAAAAGGCAAAACAAGATGATGACTCGTTGACATCATATATGAAAAAACAGAATGAGCTTCTATCAAAAATGTGCCAGTTTATGGAAAACCAAACAATAACCAATAATCAGTTGATCACTACTCAGCCTCCAGCTTCGAGGGCTGATTCCTGCTCAGATGAGGAAGAACGTGATGTGTGGTCACCATCTCCGCTTTCAATGGAACCTGTTACGAGTAACTTCGCACAGTCAGCGGAAGCACCCCCAGCTGTAGAAGAACCATCGTTCTTGGACTTTAATCCCGAGACAAAAGAGTCTGAAGCTAAAGTCATCCGTGCTGATGACGGTATAGCCGCACAAGGTTCACACTGCCAGCGATTTGGTCGCAAATCAGAGGAATAGGGTAAGTCGAAAATCAAAGTTCTCTGGAAAGCAAAGCAAGTTTTAAGGCAGGACAAGTGAGTGACTATTTACATGTTTGGGAAAGCATAGGTGCCCCAAAAGCCATTTTGTACATCTTATCTGGTTATAGAATACCTATTGTGGAGGTGCCTCCAAAAGCTAAGTTTAGTGAAGGAAATAAAGCTCGTTTCGAGATCAAATGTACTCCGGAACTAGACCTGGAAATTATGAGCATGTTAAAATGTGGAGCGATATCGGAATGTGAAAATGACTCAGGCTTTTTGTCACCAATGTTTGTTCGCAAAAAATCTGACAGGTCGAATAGACCGATATTCAATTTGAAGGGCTTGAACGAATACCTATCACCAATCAAATTTAAATTGATAAGTCATTATAAAATACCTTCTTGCATAAATAATAATAACTTTCTGGTCAAAATCGATCTTTGTCAAGCCTATTTTCACATTCCAGTTTGTAAATCACATCGCCGATTAGCTAGCTTTTTCATACAGCTCATGCCTTTTTAATATGAACTGCCTGCCCTTCGGCCTAGCTACATCACCTTTTGTGTTTGCTAATACAACTATACTATACTAATATTACAAATTTTGTGGCAATTTTTTTCAGGGAAAAAGGCATCAGAGTGTCAGATACACTATGTATCTAGACGATTTTTTACGACTGGGTTGACGCGTCTGGTTTGGTGTATTAATTTAAAAAAGTCTCAATTAATACCATCGCAAATGGTCGAAAATCTGGGCATCATTTGGTACACCAAAAATAATGTCAAGAGTCTCCCTATCAGCAAAATACATAAAATAGTCCCTACAGTCGATAACTAGAAAAGGCACGTGGTCCTGGCAATGAGCTAAGATACTTTTAGGACATCTAAACTTTGCATCATTCATTGTACCTCTAGGAAGACTTCACAGTCGTCCAATTCAAATTGAAGCTTCGCGTTTATCTAAAGTACATAGGTACAAAGACTTCACTGTCCCTCAAACAGTAATAATGAAACTCAACTGGTGGATCCAACATGAAGGTCGTAGTTCACCCATTCACGCTCAAAATGCTTCTATATTCATCACAACAGATGCGTCCGACATCGGTTGGGTAGGGGGGGACAATCAACAACAACAAATATCACGGTAGAGCAAATGGCACAGCAATCAGAAGGAATTGTTTTCGGTCCTGCAAATAATGAAAAGAGCCACTTCACAACTAAGAAATCACACAGTAATGGTGCAGACCGACAACAAGTCTGTAGTAGCCCACATAACGTAAGAAGACGGTACCAGGTCACAAATGCTTCTGAAGACCACTCAAGAAATCTTTCACCTATATATACCTCTATACATACCGAGCAGATACAATTCAACGGCAGATAGCCTTTCCTCCTTTGCTCCGGAACGTATCTGTGACAACCCGTTCACACTAGTCGTAAGTCGCATATGACTAAAAGTCGAATGCTCTGGTCACCATACACTTTATATGGAGCTGTTCACATTGGATGAGATGCGATTTTTAGTCTAATACATAATTACATCAGACTTTCGACTTTTAGTCATATGCGACTTACGACTAGTGTGAACGGGCTGTTAGTTTTACCCAAATGGGAACGAACTCATTGGAAATCGGAACACAGACAGATAGTCCTAGAAGCACCCTTCACTGTTCCGAACCTACAGCAAAATCTTATAGACGCGAAAACAGGGAAACCTCCACCGGAAGTGAAAAGACGGAGGGTACGGGCTGGAACTGTCTAATGTCATCGTGGAGTAAGGAAGACCAAAACCTAATAGAGACGGCGTGGCGAGATTCTTTGTTAAAAACATACCGTGCAGCTTGGGAAAATGTGTGCGTCAGTATGGCTGGACCATGTTGCATTTTTCAGTGATTCCTTACACGAAAAGTTAGTACCAGCATGGTACTAGTTGGTACCTATCGTAGAATAGTTGGTACCTACGTAAAAAGAGAATAAATAGCATATACAAGTGGCCCGCCATTCTGACGTCAGGATGGCTGGACCACGGTGGAGTTAGCCAAGTTACAGCAACTTTGGGGGGGAAAATACGTGTGAATCAGTTAGCCTATAGTTCGTACCTTCGCAAAATATCAATTGTATCCCTCTAGCCCCATTACCACTAAAGTTATAGCCATTTTAGTATAAAATGTCCTTAGCAACCATTTTTATTGAAATATTCAGTTAACCCTTTACCAGGCAGAGGGAATATACGTAGATCCCAACTAATTTTATTGATTTTAGACTGTATTATTAATGGAATAAAGTTTAAAATTAGGTTGGATATAGATCCAACCTAATTTTCAGGGCAGAGGGAATATAGATTCCCTCTGCCTAGTAAAGGGTTAAGTACAAAGCATTTACGAGGTTTCTTTACATAAACCGATAGTTTCTACATAAGAGTAGTTAGTACCTTTCGTCAAATCATTGGTACTTACGTATAATTAGAATAAATAGCATTTATTTATTCTGACGTCAGGATGGCTGGATCATGGTGGAGTTAGCCAAGTTATCTCAACTTTGAGAGGGGAAATAGGTCCGAATCAGATAGCATAGAGTTGGTACCTTCACAAAATATCAATTTTATCCCTCTAGCCCCATTAACACTAAAGTTATAGCCATTTTAGTAAAAAAAATCCTTCAACCATTTTTATTTAAATATTCAGTTAAGTACAAAGCATTTACGAGGTTTCTTTACGTAAACCGATAGTCATTGGTACTTACGTATTATTAGGATAAATAGCATTTATTTCATTCAATCCATCCCATCAATATTCAACCCAAAAATTCTTAGACAGAAAATATTGTCCCTTACTCAAACTTCTCTATACTTTACGTCAGTTTTGGATTGAAAGTTTAATTGATTTTTATCTGAGTTGGTAATAATTGGATAAAAATCACTTTGGAATAATTGTATAAAATATCGAGTTAAATAGTAAGACCGTACGATACGTGGAAAGAATTCTAAAGACCTGTTTACATGTGCGGCCTGAATAATAAATAAAAGAAATATAATAAATATTTTTTACATAGACCAACCAACTTTATATACCTACATTATAACTACATATCAATATTAATTACTAAGGCACTTTTTTATTTCCCTGCATTGTCACCATAGTAAAAGATGTTAATTTATGGGACTAACAACGTTTCTAAGGCAATTGTTCGGGGTCCTTTTACACGCAGTATTCAATAACGATTAAAAAACCGATTAATATCGAACATGATGTATTTAAAGACTTCCGTCATTTTTGACTGGGAAAAAAATGGCGGTGGTATCTTATTCATAATGAAAACTCTCTACCAGTGACCCTAGAAACTTCTTGCGCTCGTCAAAATAAACAACTTTTACTATAGTTACAATTATGATGAATTATTTTTCCAGTTTTTAATAGTTGTTCATTTTGAAAAGCAGAACAACGTTTCCTCGGTCTTTTTACACTGAGTATGTAATTTGACTTCTTTCACAAATTAAAAAATATTCTTGTTAGTTGTTATTTGTTGACATGTAAATAAGTGCCTTAGTAATTAATATTATAAGTATTTAATATATGTGTAAGTTTTAAGTAATTAATATATGTGTATATATAATGTATATACATTTGGTTGGTCTATGTAAAAATTACTTTTATTTATTATTCAGGCCGCACGAGTAAACAGGTCTTTAGATTATTTTCACGTATACAGGGTCTTACCATTTAACTAGATATTTTATACAATTATTCTAAAGTAATACCAACTCAGATAAAAGCATTCACGAGGTTTCTTTACGTAAACCGATAGTTCCTACATAGGAGTAGTTAGTACCTATCGTCAAATCATTGGTACTTGCGTATTATTATGATAAATAGCATTTATTTCATTCATTCCACCCATCCCATCAATATTCAACCCCAACATTCTTAGACAGAAGATACTGTCCCTTACTCAAACTTCTCCATACTTTACGTCAGTTTTGGATTGAAAGTTTAATTGATTTTTATCTGAGTTAGTATTACTTTGGAATAATTGTATAAAATATCTAGTTAAATGGTAAGACCCTGTATACGTGAAAATAATCTAAAGACCTGTTTACTCGTGCGGCCTGAATAGTAAATAAAAGTAATGTTTACATAGACCAACCAAATATATATACATTATATATACACATATATTAATTACTTAAAACTTACACATATCGACGGTGGAAAGGCTAAACGACTTATCCGCCGTTGAGTAAACTTTACAGGAGACCCATTTAAAGTTAAAATTTCCGAAAAATCTTTTATAGTTTTGTTTTCATAAAACGTACGTAAATGTTGTCCAAGAACACCTCTCTTAATTTTATTTGCCCTATAAATTGAGTTTAATTGTATATTCGTAAAATAAATAGTAGAAAAGTTAGATGTCGCTTCAGTCAATAGTTCTCGAACACAGACTCAGGAGAAATAGCTCATTTGGCGCATGATGCTTAATACAATGGTAGCGTTTTGTACTTATATGCCCTTGATCGAGTGAAATTAAATCATGCAAATTAACTGTTTAACCAGACGCTGGGCCATTGGCAACTAAGAAAAAAGATTGATTTACCAAATTATTCTGATTTAAAACTAGGTTGAAACGGGTAAGTAAGTCTAACCCATTAAACTAACCCAAGCAGATGGTTTTATATCCAGTAGTAAAACTAAAAGATTAGAAACGAATTAACTTTATTAAAGAAAAATACAAACAAAACTGTGTCTTCTCTAAGATAATTAACCAAAAATAACAATGCAGAGTGACAGTTGAGGAATAACAACGCACAGTCTGACCTAACACTGTCTGAGACTGGTGAAATTAACAATAGTTAAAGTTTAATAAAATACTTAAATATTACGAGCCATTATATCTTTAAAATCACAATTCTTTTAAATATTCTCACTGTAAAGTACCTAATCTGAATTCTAGTCACGAGTAAGTAGGTACTACAAATAGGAAGTCATACAATATAAATAATAAAAGCAATAATGGTAACAAAAATAGGTACATACTTACTTCGAACAATAAGCATAAAACAGATAAACTCTTCAAAAATTGTTTTTGCTTACGTCTATGGCTACTGCCGTAATTAACAACTGCGTAATAAAATACCTTTACGTCAATAAACCATAACATATTACGACGGACGGCAGTCTTTTTCAATTGCAAATCACATTTTTTTCAGTTCTTTTATATTAAAAAATACTTGCCGAGTATCACACAATTCTTAATTAAGATGCAGAGTGACAGTTGAGGAATAACAATGCAGTCTGACCTAACACTGAGACTGGTGAAATTAACAATAGTTAAAGTTTAATAAAATACTTAAATATTACGAGTCTTTATATCTTTAAAATCACAATTCTATTAAATATTCTAACTCTAAAGTACCTAATCTGAATTCTAGTCACAAGTAAGTACCACAAATAGGAAGTCATACAATATAAATAGTAAAAACAATAATGGTAACAAAAATAGGTACATACTTAGAACAATACGCATAAAACATAGATAAACTCTTCAAAAATGGTTTTTGCCTACTTAGTCTACGGCTACTGCCGTAATTAACAACTGCGTAATAAATAATATACCTTGACATCAATAAACCATAACATATTACGACGGACGGTAGTCTTTTTCAATTGCAAATCACATTTCTTTTTTCAATTCTTTATATTAAAAAATTTAGCCAAGTATCACACAATTCGTAATTAAGATTAATACTGAGGTATAGGTAGGTAGGTGTACGTATTAATAAAAACTAGTGGTAAAGCTGCACTTTTGATCCCGGAGACCGCGATGAGCGTTACATAAAGCGCGCTGTAAGTGAGAAATTTAATCGCAGTTCGTGGTCGCTAAGATGTGAAGAGCAGATAACAAGATTGACCTAAACAAGGTCGAAAGGCATTCTAATAACCCAAAAAATATCTACTCATCTATGTCTTCTACAACTTCTATATCACTATCCAAAAGTACGTCTTTTTTGGCACCATCGTAAGACAGCTCTTGATATTCGCGACAGTAATTCTTTGGTATTACGTTATCTTTACATAATTTGACCAGATCATCATATTTCTTTTTAGGGATGGCTAATCGACTCTTGTAAATTATCTCTTCTTGTTTTAACCTTGACCCAATGACTACGACTTCTTCACTACCGGATTTTAGTCCATGGAATATTTCAATGTGATCTTATTTGGTACGGACTTTTTGAATGTAGCTATACGCACGCGACTTATTTTGCCAGTTAAGTTGCCCTAGGTAGGTAATAACATATCAAATCTTCTTATAACATAAGGTATTGCAACCTAAGGTCTGTCTTGGATTGTTGGTAGAAACTAGCGATCGAACATAATAATTCGTTGGTAGGTTTATAAAAACTAGCCAAATCAGACCTTAGGCTACTATACATTATCTTATATTATAAGAAGATAATATGATATGTTATACTGTTACTTATAAATCAATTTCAGGACTGACCAATGAAATTGGCACCCTTTTAGATCTCACTTCTTTTGACGTTGAAGTCATTTATCATAATATTGAACTTCGCTCTCACACATCACTCTTTCACATTTATGTTTTTGATTGGATAATATGTACTCAACAAGCGAAGCTGCACTGTGTGCGAATGTAGGTAACTTTTGTTTTCAATCAGAATAATTTGTAAAACAATATGTCAATGTATGTTAATTAGAATGATGGGCAGGCAGGTAGGGCATCTTCTCGACAGTTCCTATCCCCATGACTCCTCTTTTCGAACTGATATTGATTTTGACGTTTCCCAAGTATAATTTCAATGTTCATTAAATTGACTAACAATGTAACATTTTACCGGAACGGCCAATAAACGATACAACACAGTACAACCCCATAATATAAGGTATATTTTTTAATGGAACATCTTGTAACGAAAACTTCCTGGATATTAAATGTTTGTTGATGCCTAAAATTACTCGGTAGGAAAGTACCTACGTACCAACAAAATTTCCTACATAATTTTTTCAAAGTCACGCACAAGCTCAGCTCTGTGGATGACTTGTTAATTTGAAGTAAATTGCAAAATGAAAATTTGCTATTCGTGTCAACAAATGGGATACAATTCATTTAGTGACCATAAAACCTAATTGGGTAGTTGATAGCGATCCATTATTTTATTGTAATCTATAACGGACCATTACTACTATTCAGTATTTTCATTAAACGAAGGGTAGCAATTTCGTGTCAATTAAATGTTTATTTGGAACACAATCCCTTACCGCGACCAAAGGCGGAAACATATTAAAACTGTAAGGGGATTTTAATGTGCAAAATACATATAAATTACACACATGGGAAAAAAACGTGACACAAGTGGTACATAAAAAAATCTAAATCTATGGCTAGTCAGGCACATTAACTGGTGTACAATTGTAATGACAGCGGTATGGATAGTAGAATCTTGCTTGCGGTTGCCCGTCAATAACTTAAAAAAATAAACTCAAGTATACGTATTCCACACACTTTGTCGCGAATAGACTAGAGATTAATGAGTAGCATGTAGGTAGAGATAAGTATGACGAACAGCATCAATATGTCTTTTGACTTCGTGGAAGAATAATAATACTGAAATTTTCATTGTCTTAACTGGACTTACTTATTGAAAATGGCTTTCAACAGCAATAGCGAATATTACGAGATGATGTTATGTGTGGGGGCAGCTGATGGAAACCTTGAGCAAGCACGTGATCTTTATTGTGAGCGATTTATTGATGGGAGACCAGAGGCGGAACAACGTAGGTTGCCTCCCAGCGACTGTTTCCGGAAAATGGTTATGCGGCTTCACCGGTTTATTTAGAGGAAATAGGCCCGAAGGACGACTAAGCAATCGGGACCCAAATATGGAAGAGGCAGTATTGGATCATTTCCGCATAAATCCATGAACGAATACTACAATTCATCAAAGCCGAGCTGCTACAATTCTTGGTGTCCCTAATCAGATGAGTAGGGATTCTATGCTCAAACGAACACGCCTATGCATTGCTGCTGAAGGTGGACCTTTTAAGCCTATTTTGTAATAGCTTTTACAATTTAAAATTTATACTTTTACCATTTTTTTAATAATAATTTTTAAGATTTGCATTTTAAACGTCAAATTAGCTACAAAAAAAGGGGTAAGGTAGTTATGCACCCTCCTGGTAGAGTTGTAAGGGTAAACATGTAGAGTCAGCATCCTCTACATCAGCACCTCTACATTGTAAGCTGATTTCCAGCGAAATCCTGTAGCGATAAGATTGAATTGTAACCATTAGAAAAATGGCTCATGCTCTTTTATTTTTAATAGAATAAAAATAAAAGAGCATGCGCTTCTGCTCACACGTATTTACATTTAGTTTTAATATTAGTTTTTAAAAATATAAATTCCACTACGGACGACTTAACTGGCGCTGCGGACAGGATATAGCTATAATCGTATCGTGTAATACCGGCTACACTTCTCCGGGTTCGCGTAAACGTGTGCTATATTCGTCGAACAAAAAAATTTGTTAAGTTTGTAACGGCTGGAAAATGCAGATTGGTTGGTGAGTACAACTTTTTACAATCTCTGTGTGTCATTTCGGGATAGAAACTCTCGCGAAATAAAGTTATTTGGTTTTCCTTCTATAAAATCTAGAATAAAACCGTTTAAGTTAGTTAAGTTAGTGTAAGTAAATTGTTATTTCGGGATAGAAACTCTCGAGAAATAAAGTTATTTGGTTTTCCTTCTATAAAATCTAGAATAAAACCGTTTAAGTTAGTTAAGTTAGTGTAAGTAAATTGTTAATTCGGGATAGAAACTCTCGCGGAATAAAGATATTTGGTTTTCCTTCTATAAAATCTAGAATAAAACCGTTTAAGTTAGTGTAAGTAAATTGAAGTAAAATACGAATTGTACTTGAGTTATTTATTGTTTTAGTAAAAGAAAAAGAAAATATAGAGAAATGGAAAATATTACACTTATTCCCCAGGAAATGATAAAACTTGAACCAATATTTGATGGGGACAAAAGATTGTTAAATTTATTTTTAAGAAACTGCGAATATATAATCGCAAAATATAGAGGCGCTGAAATACAAAATTAATATTTACTTAATAGTATTATCTCACGGTTAGTAGGAAATGCCGCCGCACTAATCAGCGAGCGCAGCGATGTTGTGACTTGGGCTGAGTTCCGAGAACTCTTGATTCAACACTTCGGTGACCCGCGTACTGAGGAATGTATCGCAATTGAGTTAGAGACATTGAAGATAAGATCGAACGAAAAATACCAGGAATTTTGTTGTAGAGTACAGTCAGTACGGGCGGAATTAATGTCCAAAGTGAACGAATTGTCTGATTTAAGCATACGTGAAAGCAAGAAAAATATTTATGACAATACTGCCATGAATATATTTCTATACAATTTACCTGAAAACTTGATACGTTTTGTTCGCCTCCGATCTTCGAAAACTTTAGAACAAGCATTAAATGTTGTATTGGAAGAGGTTAATTTTCAAAATCAGTATAATAATCGTAACAAAATTTTCGCAACCCGTTGTACAGTTACAAGCACAGCAACCATTTAAATTAAATCCCAGCATGAACAATAAGTTCGGTTTCCCAAGTGCGTATCCTTATCGACAAGCATCATTTGGCCTTCAGCCTATAACCCAACAAAAATTTAAATTCGGGATACCTAATCAAAATTTAGGTTTTCGCCCTCAAAACATGGGCTATCGTCCAGCTTTTGGTAATAGCCAACAGTAACAATTTGGGTACAGACATCCCCAAAACTTCAATAACCAACTACAGCCACAGTTTGGTTATCGTCACTCGACTCCTTTCCAAAATAATACAATGAGACCGCAACAATTTGGTAATCCCACGAAACCCTTTGGTTTTAAAAACAATCATAATGAAAATACGGACGTCTCAATGCGAACAATCCCGCAGAGACCACCCCAACAAGGATTCCGTGTAAATGAACTATATTTAAATGACACATACCCCGAAGATGTCTCCGCGCAATTTTACCCCTACCAAGAATATTATGAACCTTATACTTACCTTGAATATGACCCTGAGCACTGTGAACAGCAATACACCGATGTAGAACAGTCACCCCCTGAAAACCCTAAAAAAAATAATGAGGAGAAAGAATTAACTTCAATTGTAGAAAATTTTCATATAAGTGCCTCGAACCACGACCTGAAAAAGTAATATTAGAATTGAACTATGACAAAAGTATAAAACTTCCCTACATATACTTACCTGAATTAGATGCCAAGTTTATGATCGACACTGGAAGTACGAGATCTCTTATGAGTCCCAAATTAGCTTACAAATATTTTACACCTTATATTTCAAACGAAAGTTCGAAGTACACACGCATCTAGTAAACATAGTCAAATTGTGAAAATACCATTGCCACCTATATTTCAAACAAACGAATCCCACAAATTTTATATTTACAATGTAGATTCAAGATACGAAGGGCTGATAGGGAATGATTTACTCCAACAATTAGAAGCAGTTATAGATTTAAAACAAGGAAAGTTAATAACAAAATCCACAGTCATACCTATAATACATAATCGTGAAAGTTGTATTATTGTGTTAGCACCTCGCTGTGAACAAAGGGTAAGGCTCCCTGTTAATCTATTCAACGGAGAGGCTATACTCAATCATAAAGAATTTTATGATGGGGTACGAATGCCAAGTGCACTCACTAAAGTGTCAGATGGTTACGCTACCACCGTAATACAAAACACACGAGACGAGGAAATGATTCTCCAAATAACTAGACCATTTGATGTGACTCCTTTTTGCAATAACTTATAGTCAGTAAATTTAAATTATCTCTCTGATATGAAAGACATAGAAATAGACCATCTTTTGGAACAAAATCTAGATAAACTCAGACTGGACCACATGAATAGCGAAGAACGCACAAAAATATCGGAACTATGCAAAGAATATAAAGATATATTTTACTGTGAAAAATTACCTTTAACCTTTACTAGCCAAGTTAAGCATACTATAAGAACTAAAAACGAGGTCCCTATTTATGTCAAGCCATATAGACAACCCCCGGTACAGTCAGAAGAAATCAGGGAACAAGTTGACAAACTCTTAGCTGATAATATAGTCCAAGAATCGCATTCACCCTGGAGTGCCCCAGTACATCTGGTCCCTAAAAAACAAGACGCTTCAGGAGAAATAAAATATCGTATGGTTATTGATTATAGAAAGCTTAATGAGATCACGATCGATGACAAATATCCGATTCCTAACATTACAGGCATTTTTGACAAATTAGGAAAAAGTATTTACTTTACCACGATAGATTTAGCTAGCGGCTACCATCAGATTGAGGTAAATGAAGACGACAGATCCAAAACAGCGTTCAGCACAAAGTTTGGGCACTAAGAATTCTTTCGCATGCCATTTGGTTTGAAAACGGCACCTGCTACGTTCCAAAGAGCGATGGATAACATTCTCCGCAGACTACAGGGTGTACACTGCTTAATCTGCTTAGATGACATAATTTGTTTCTCATCTAGTCTAGATGAACACATGAGAAAACTCCGTAAAATCTTCGACCGACTGAGACAGACAAATTTGAAAGTACAAATTGGACAAATCCGAATTCTTGAGAAAAGAATTATTATATTTAGGACACACAATAACGAAGGATGGCCTCAAACCTAACGATGACAAAATAAAAGCTGTTCTAAACTACCCTATCCCTCGAACTACAACAGAAATTAAAAGTTTCCTTGGCCTCCTTGGGCTCATTGGCTACTACCGAAAATTTATTAAAGACTTCGCAAAAATTACTCAACCATTAACATCATGTTTAAAAAAGGGCATTAAAATCATTTTAGATCAAAAATACATTAACTCATTCGAACGATGTAAGGAGCTCTTAACAAACGCACGCCTACTGCAATATCCCGACATGGAAAAACCTTTAATTTTAACAACAGATGCATCTAATGTTTCAATAGGAGCCGTAATATCCCAAGGCACTGTAGGTAGCGACAAACCTGTAGCTTACGCTAGTCGTACTCTTAGTGACACAGAAAAACGCTACAGCACTATTGAACGAGAATTACTTGCAATAGTTTGGGCCACAAAACATTTCAGACCTTATCTGTACGGAAAAAAAATTATAATTTATACCGACCATCGCCCATTAGCTTGGCTCCGTTCTCTGAAAGAACCCAACTCAAAACTAACTCGCTGGAGTCTACGATTACAAGAGTTTGATTTTGAAGTAATATACAAAAACGGAAAACAAAACTCTAACGCAGATGCTCTTTCACGTATAAAAATTAATGCTCTAGATTCGGATATTGACGCAATATCGACAAAGGTTAATGTAGGAGACAAAGACAAAAATCTCAATGAATATGTAGAAACTTTGACTAGACAAATTACAGAACTATCCAGGTCATCAAATCAGAATCAGATATAATTTCCATCTCTGATTCTTCAAAAACTGAAAGAATCAATAATTCCGACTCTGACCCTGAATACTATCCAGTACCATCTTTGTCTAGCAGTACAGATACAGTTCATTCAGCTCGTCATATGGATACTGCTGGTATACCTATACTTCACGAAGCCATCGATTCCAAGCCCAATCAAATTTTAGTGTTCACATGGTCCAAAAATGACATTCAAGTCAGAAATCTGTCCAAACCAAAACATAAGATACTAGAAGTTTTTATGTCTGAAGGAAACGATGAAATTATTAAGAACTTTTTAAAAGAAAACTTGAAGCCTAAGGTCAAGTATTTTATATATTTTGAAAGCACCATACATAGATTAGCCTTTGCAAGGGTATTGCAACATCTTTTTAAAAAGGATACCATTCAGATATACGAATGTACAAAGCGCGTTATCTTTGTAGACGATGAAAAAGAACAAAAAGCTGTAATACTAAAAACTTACACAGGCCTTACATGCCATCGTGGCATAAAAGAAACTTTTACAAGACTACGCGGAGGGAACGAATAATATCGTGTCCCAGTGGCCACGTGACTCTAGGCAAGTTGAGGTCTATTATTAGTACGACCTCGTCTAAAAATGGTAAATGCCAATAATTGCCACGCTTGGCAGTGGGTTGGCGATCGCAGTGGTGTTGTGGTTTTACTCACAAAAAGCGCTGCTGCCCGTCCTCTGGAGAGTTCCCTCGGTCGTCTCTTACGATCCCCAAGTCGAGGCAAGTTGGGCTGGGATGGTGACTGGATGGTATTCTATTCGCCGTCACCACACATAATAAAGAGAGATATAACACTGAAACTGATAGAACTGAAAGAGAAACATAAAACTGCATAATCTATCATCATAATCTTCAAAAGTTCTAAACCTCGTCGCATTAATAAAATCAATGCAAGCGTGCATATACACATAACATCAACAATACATGAAAGTAGACATTTTATTTCAATTACATTTTAAACAACGACATTAATGTATTTATTATACGCACCAATTTAATTTTCTTCAGTTTATGTGACGTTGACGTTAGCAAATAGGGTAATCGCTGTGTTTTACACACATTTGCGGTGCGTTGCGCTGCGACCAGCTTCTGTCTGCGGTCCTCGCACATTTTATCAACATTTAAAATTTAAATTGTGTTAACTCTGCGGTTTGCACATTCACTAACGCTCAATACAATATTTAAACATTTTTGTATATATACAAAAATGTTTTATTTCTATAGAAATACCAGTAAAATACAAACTAAATCAATTTCGTTTGTGAAATTTACCACACTGTGTGCTACAATGTCCTCAAAAAATCACGACAAATACCAAAAAGGAGCAGTAGTAAAAAAATACTCCGAGTAAATTTATCATTGTATTCGTAGCCCAACCGAATTTCGCCGATACTATTTTCTGAAGTCAAATAAATACACCCATAAAATAAACGTTGACCCAAAACGAGTGGTCTCTGCAGATATCTGGATCCCGCGTGGATTTTACGCTCCATCACACTGGAAGATAAAACTTTTACGTCTAAAACCTTTGCGAAAACCACAAGTTGCTCGCGAAGAGGGTCCCCGTTACAATGTGGCTGGAAAAGAGCGGGATTCAATTTATGCCTCGCATTAATCAAGGACTAGGTAGGTACTGCAAAAGTTATTCCAAGCCGTTCTACCCAACCCTTATTTTCGAAAGGAATGATCTGAATTTGCGTATAAATACGGTGGTGCAGTCAAAACTTTCCAGGATTTTTTTTCATTTTAAATTTATCATATTGCTCCTGCTTCTGTAGACTCTCTATGCCTACAAAATATTTGAGTAGATATATTATCAAAATACAAGGGTAACTGAATTATTATTTGAACATGTGGGGTAAACAATACAGTAGTAGTGGCCAGGGGGACAGGACACTAAAAAAATCATAAAAATGTTGTTAAAATGAAATATTGAGTGTTACATACATATTAAATTTAAAAATGTATGTATGTAGCACTCAATAATTCTAAAACTCTTTAGATGGCGCATTTTATTTGGTATAATATAAAAAACATAAGTTATTGAAATATCTATAACTATGTGTGTCTATGTTTACTCCAGTTTGAAAAATATTTGCCAAAAAGTTCACTTACTGGACATAAATTACAGTTCTTGGCCACCCCTGGCTACAGTTACTGGCCTAGCAAAACTAACAACATTTAAAGTACTTAAATATTAAATAAACTGTGTTACATTAATGTTAATTATAATCATCATGGGCTTCAAGTAGTGTCTGACAGCAGAAAAAGTAAACATTACTGAAATATTTTCTTTGGAAGAAGCTTTTCACTTATACGTGGGTTTTCTCGCAAGAAAGAGGATGTTCAGTTATGCGTTCAGATTTTTTAACGGAAATTCCACGACTCATTCCGATCGTTCACAAAAATCCTGGCAGTGGCATTGGCTGCATTAAAGTATTTCTTATATTGTACCCAAATAAAATGTGCCATCTAAAGAGCTCTTTAAATATGTATACAACACTCAGTATTTCATTTTAAAAACCTTTTTATCATTTTCTAAGTGTCCTCTACCTCTTAAGTGGCCAGTTACTGTATCGTTTACCTCACCAGATAGTATTTGCGGTAGGCCCATTCGTCTATCAGTTTTGTTGACACTTCCTGTGTCACTAACTTAATTAAGTTAAAGTTGTTAAATATTATGACAAGAAAACAATGAACCTTACCGTGAAATGACATTCATATGAGTTTCAACCTTGGGATGGTAGAGCAGATTCTAGGCCTACTTTACATAGGTGGGCCAATACAGTAATGAGTGAAGGAAAGGGGCGTGGCATTTTATTACACTTTAGTACACCTTACTAAAGGTTACACTAAAAAAAAATTACAATAGGGATTCCCTGATTTTGGTGATAAATGCGTGTTAGCAAAACAAACATATAACGCCATACTAACTAAAAAAATCTACAGAGATTAAAATGGGGCGCCGTATAGAACAAGTACGATTCCCCCGGCAGTGTCAACAACTGTGAGTGCAGTTTGCAAATTCGCACAGAACAACGCGGGCGTCATTTGGCAACGATACACGCGTTTTCATTTCCTGGTGACCTGAATGGTTCAAATTCACAAATCCTGCTGGCTGCTGAGATTAAATACAAATTCACATTTCGAGTGCTTGCGACTTTCTCCAAAGTATGAAACTATGTTATCTAACTAGTGGATTTTGAAGGAGGATTTGTTTTGTGGTACATTTCGTTGTTGTCGTAATCACTGAAGGATTATTATAATCAAACAAAACATTACTCTAAATAGGTAAGTACTTGTAATGAAGTGTTTTCTTATAAACTAAAAAATAGATTCTCTATGCCATCTAGGCGGCGCTCCGGAGATTTCGAAATATATTTTTTTGTAGTCTTCCGTATTAAAAAGTAAATTCCTAAGCTCACTAGCTTTGCTATCTAAAATCGATTATAATAATGTTGTTTTGTTTTTGGAACAGTGAATGTGTCCACATTTATTATCACGTATTAATTAGTCTATTTATATGTTAGTATTTCATTTGTCTATTCGTTTAATTACTGGGACCACTTGCCCGGTAACCAACCCGAGCCTTGGAGAAACACGATATGCCCCCGAGAATTCTGGACACTACTCAATTACAATTAGTAGTTTTATACATTTTGGACATACCAACACATACACACATCAAAAGTGTCTAGGGATTAAGTACATTTTAGAAGGTTGCAATCAAGAATATATCTTACAAAAACTGAATTCATTCATATTTTATTCAAAATGTGGTGATAAGTCATTTATACAGGCATGGGGAATTAGGTAGGAGACCCATCCAGTAGATTAGATTTGATTTAAATAATAAATTAGATTTTTGTTTAGAGCTAAAAATGTTCTTGATCTCTAGACACTTTTGATGTGTGTACAATATACCATCTGCTTCGGTCTGTTACCGCGCCTAAGGGAATCTTTAAATCGACCTTAGGAAGTAGTATAAAATTTGTCGATATTGTGTGTAAATTTTCATGGTTTATTACTAAGTATATCAACACAACAATGTATTGTACTTGATACAAAATATACTATCTAAAAAGTACTCAGAATGCGAAATCTATATATGAAAAAAAAAATTACATCCACAGCCACTCTATTCCGTAGGGTCGTGGGTTCGATTCCCACCGCTGACAGGTACTTGGGTGATGAGCTTTTAAGTACTAGTTGGATGTGTCTAATATATAAGTATGTATCTATTGAAAAAAAACTGCATTTAAGCAAGTATACTTCGTTGTCTGAATTCTATAACACACGTGCTTGAGCTACTTAATATGGGATGAAGGCAATGTGTGTGTTGTTGGGAAAGATTTATTTAATAGCCCTGTCGTGGCGAGGGGACTTAGTACCCGGGTAGGGGCATCCGGCGAAGCTAAGAGGAACCCACTGGCGGCCCAGTGGGTTCCTCTTAGCCTTTGACCTTTGCAGGAGACTGTCCCAGGCTCGCTTTCGAGCCCGCAGACAAGCGGTCAGGCTGCGTCCCCACACAAGTAGAACCTTCATAACCAAGAGATGACTATCCAGTGCTTAATATGCATGCGCTACTCGACATGTGTAAATAACCAGCCGAATCCAGGACTGACTTCTTGTCCGCGATATACCAGACAAGCTACAAGATCTTACTGTCTTGGTATGATCACGTCCTCCGTACACAAGTTCATTCGAGTAACGTGAGGAATAAAATGCCCAAAAAAGACTGCCTGGAGCCAGAAAGAGAGGTGAATCCATAAAAGGTTTCTGGATGTCGTTCAGGTTATGCGTTCTAAGAGCATTCGAAAGGTTCTCTTCTCCGACAGAAAAATCGGCGAATAGAATTTCATGCGTTTTTTAATGAAACGCGCCCAGACATTATAAATCAATATTGTTCACCGGGTGTATAGGCGCGAATATATAAATTAAATCTCGCGCGGAAAAAAGATCGCCTTGTACAGCCGATGTCCTCAGTGTTGTGTGCCGAAATAGTGACTATTTGAGGGTAGTTGCGGATTCGTCTCAAACCACTCGTGACCACGACGCATGCAACTGCGTCGAAACGTCGAGTAAAATAACAAAGGTAAGCTCGAGCTTGTCTTTGGTTATATTCGCGCCTATACACCCGGTGAACAATATTGAGTTAGAATTTCATGCGTATCGTAGTACGTAGGTGACATTAATCTAAATTTTTTTATATAAATATTTCCGCGGACACATCCTGCCTTTCGACGTGTAAACAATAAAGCTTCTATTGTATTGTGTGTGTGTCTATAGATAGATATAGATATCTCAATAATAGTTCAATATACTCGGAATAAAAAAACTTTAAATAAATAATAAAAATAAATACACTTCACGCCTTTTAATTCCAAAGCGGTGTAGGCAGAAGCACTTGCTAAAGCAAATGCCCACGGTTCACCAAGCGTATTTAACCCAACGTGACAGGTGGTGAGCCCATCGCCGTTATAGAGTTCACACACCTTGTGGGGTGCGGGTTTCATCACGATGTTGTCCTTCACCGTACCTCTGAAAAGGAGTCCCATTGGTGTGTAGCAACGCGACTGGATCTGTGTCTAGTTGCCGGACTCGAACCCGCAACCTCCCGGTTACAAGCGAAGGATCCGGCCAACTGGACCACAGACGCTACTTGAAAAACTTTATGGCCATAAAATCTTCTTAGTACGTCAAGCACGAGTTCCGAGTGCAATGATGTCACGAGTGTCGTGCGAGTGTCACGAGTATAAAATACAAACATTCAACCCTGAACTTTGTCAGTTGTGTAACTGAACAGGGAAATATTGTAGATGGTTAAACTGGTAATAAAAAAAAACTTTGTCAATAACTTATAACGGCTGTCATTGGCTTATCTGTAATGTTTCAGGTTTGGTACTAAAACCGAAAACGTGGCGTCCGATGCTACAAATTCGGAATTATTTCGATAACCAGTTGGTCGATATTTTGCCTGCAGTCCCGAGTTGCTTCTGCTTCTTTACGATACCTTTTTTAATTCGGAAAAGGCGTATTCATGGTCGTAAAAGTTACTTCATTGCGCTCGTTTTAGTAGTATCGTCGTGTCGTTTGTGAGATGGGTGATAAGTAATTTATAAGATCATGATGTACAGGGTGGATAACTAGTAAATAACTACACAGTCGGAGATTTTTCCATATTATTATACATTTTTCCCCTGCCGATCTGGGGTGTTAACATGAGCCCGAAAGGTCCTTGTGATCCAAATGTTCCGTCCATGTCCTTTTGGGATGTGAGTGTGCGTATTCAATTTATTAGACTTTACAGGGAGTAACAAATTCCTGCAGTGGGAATTAATTACCCTTTAGTGTACATGGACTTGAATGAAAATGATTAGAACTCTCCAGCGTTTGAAAAAAACTAAACTAACAAAATCATGCTTATCGACCATTTTATGGATAGAAATTTCTCCCAACACGGTCCGGGGGTAGGGTTAGGGGCGCAAGGTCCTTGTGATCCAAATGTTCCGTCCATGTCCTTTTGGGATGTGAGTGTGCGTATTCAATTTATTAGACTTTACAGGGAGTAACAAAATCCTGCAGTGGGAATTAATTATCCTTTAGTGTACATGGACTTGAATGAAAATGATTAGAACCCTCCAACGTTTGAAAAAAAATAAACTAACAAAATCATGTTTATCGACAATTTTATCGATAGAAAATTCTCCCAACACTGTTAAATGTATGTCCGTAGACGAAACCTACTAACCTTCCTAATATTAGCGAAATTTTCTAAGTTTACTTACTTGTTCGCTCTTCATCGGTCGTTACATGTGTAAGGCCCATGTTTTCTGTAAATAAAGGTTCCGTTTCAAGATCGTAGTAGGTATAGTAGAAAGCAGAACACAACCATAACACAAAGAATGATTTTCTGCTGAACTAATAAAGCGAGCATAACATGCAAGTCTGCAACATGCATCACGCCTGCTCCTCCAAAACATGCAAGTCTTCCATGAGTTTTTCACGTTATCACGCTTGTTTCATACATTTTTTCAATGCAATTACTTATATTTCGTAATTATGGTTATTTATTTATTTCCTACATATTTGTTTATCTTTGATTTGTCAAAATTGTCACTGTCATCAAATGACAATAATCTTTAGTCCGAAGGATCATTCACATGAAAGTAGGTAAGTACTTAAGTCGTTGAATCACGTTCGATCGTCGTTGATCTATCAAATCTCAATTTGTTAAAATAGACTGAATATTGACTGAGATTTGGTATGAGCTACAAAATATGCTTCAAGTTAATGCCTTGATTACAAAACACAAGCGTTTAAAATGCAAATCTTAAAAAATATTATTAAAAAAATGGTAAAAGTATAAATTTAAAATAGTAAAAGCTATTACAAAAAAGGCTCAAAAAGTCCACCTGCAGCAGCAATGCATAGGCGTGTTTGTTAGAGCATAGAATCCCTACTCATATGATTAGGGACACCAAGAATTGTAGCAGCTCGGCTTTGAAGAATTGTGGTACTCGTCCATGGATTTATGCGGAAATGATCCAATACTGCCTCTTCCATATTTGGGTCCCGATTGCTTGGTCGTCCTTCGGGCCTATTTCCTCTAAAAAAATAACCATTTTCCGGAAACAGTCGCTGGAAGGCAACCTACATTGTTTCGTCTCTGGTCTCCCATCAATAAATCGCTCACAATAAAGCTCACGTGCTTGCTCAAGGTTTCCATCAGTTGCCCCTACACATAACATCATCTCGTAATATTCGTTATTGCTGTAGAAATCCATTTTCAATAAGTAAGTCCAGTTAAGAGAATGAAAATTTCAGTATTATTATTCTTCCACGAAGTCAAAAGACATATTGATGCTGTTCGTCATACTTATCTCTACCTACATGCTACTCATTAATCTCTAGTCTATTCGCGACAAAGTGTGGAATGCCCATACTTTACTTTATTTTCTTAACTTTATTTTTTTTTAATGGCAATCTTGTGATTGTCTGTGAATCAATCTATGTTTAGTTTATGACGTCTGCTTGTCGGTTACATGTCACCCATCTACAACCAAAACATGTTGATATGATTAAGTTTTATTGTGAATTTATTGAGATATTTCTGTGATGCTGCTATGTAGTTCATCGAATGTGAATCAATTACTCGTATAGTACAATATTCATAATAATTATTAAGTGGATGTCGCTGGTAATCGTCGTTCTTAGGGTGGGCGGCATTTTGTAGTGATATCAAAAACAGCGGTCAAGTGGTCATGAAATTCAAAAAGTAGTTTAATTCCTTTATATTCTTAATTTCCTCTATGTTGTTCCATTAATAAAGGCTTTCTCTATAGGCCCTTCAATTCCTACTACAGGACTTTGTTACTCCCTGTATAATTAAGAATCGTCTGTAGTCCAGTTGGTCGGATACTTGACTTGTAACCGGGAGGTCGCGGGTTCGAGTCCGGCTACTGAACGTGTACCAATGTGACTCTTTTTCAGAGTCTATGTACTCAACGCAACGCTTGTACGGTGAAGGACAACATCGTGATGAAACCCGCACACTACAATGTGTGTGAACCCTATAACGGCAATGGGCTCACCCTCTGTCACGTTGGGTTAAATACGCTTGGTGAACCGTGGGCATTTTCTCTAGCAAGTGCTTCTGCCTACCCCGCTTTGGGATTAAAAGGCGTGAAGTGTATTTTTTTTAATTATAATTTTCTTGGCGTTACTAATAGGTCGTACGTATTGATTGAAGCGTTTTTTTAAGGATACCTGCACAGCAAAAGTTGCAAGTTACCTAGAATGTTTAACGGCGACGGATTCCCTAACTAGAAACGTAGATACTCAATGTAGGAACTTTTTTCCTAGCTGGATGACATTTTGTATGGGGATGACATGTTCCTTACGTTTACCACCTTTGACGCTGTAGTAAAAGTTGTTAATTTTTACTTATTTAGTACTAGCTCTCCGCCCGCAAGCTTCGCCCGCGAGGATTTCGGTTATATCGGTACAAAGGAATATTTTTGTTTTCCCTCGGGAATATCAACTTTTTCCGGGATAAAAAGAACCCTATTATTTAAACCGGACTTCTAACTAAACGTCTGCAAAATTCCAAAGCAATCGGTTCAATAGTTACGGGGTGAAAGCGGAACAAACAAACAAACAAACTCACTTTCCCATTTATAATAATAGTAAGATTTGGTAATTCTAAGTAAAAAAAGTATGTTTTTACGTTTCGCTCTACAACAACGCAATATTTCACGGTATTTTGTTATTGTGAACAGAATCCTTAGTAATAGTAATAAGACTGTTATGTCAACAGTGTTACATTTCGAGATGTCGCGTTCTTGTAGCAAATGAGCGATTTATGCCTCTAACGAAGTTACCGTAAACATATTAATGTGTCGAGAACAATGTATTATGTTCGCTAGTTGTTAAAAAAAATATAATACGCAATACAATGGAGCTTAATTTATTAATGAGTAATACGGTGTAAAAGAGGCTTGAAAATAAACTTCTGGGATGTTCGAAATCTGTACATACATAATTCGTGACAAATGGAGATCTGTAGTCTCTGCCTACCCCTCTGGGAGACAGGCGTGAAGTGTATGTATGTATGTGTATGTACATAATTTAATTTAACAAAGAATTTAAAAATTTACCAGTAAACGTAATTTTTGAGAGACAAATTGATTCTTTGAGATTTTAACCAGATCATAAATTTGTTCTACGTTCCATTGTGCAAAATTTGCTAATCGTAAAACTCGAGAACCTCTGCACAAATTCGCGACGCTTTTTCAATGGGTTTGAAAAAAAATGTTATGTCAGATGAAGGTTCTCTTGCAAGATCTGTAAATTGACGTAATTTTTGTTTGTTGTTATTTCTTACAGCATAAGAAAATAGACAAATTCTTTTCGCTCTGCGTTAGGTTTTTCATTTATAATTTTCATTACGCAAGTCGGATTTTCTTTAAGGCCCAAAGCGTTAGTACGGCTGCAATACTTATACGTCTGTGTCCTGTGTCTATCTCATTGAGGACCTACCTACAAAAAAAAAATACTTTGCTAATAAGAACATTACTTATACTTGCGATCTCATTTCATGTTTAATTAAAATGTATGGTTGCCTAAACATCAAAGAAGAAAAAAGTTAATAATAGATCAGTATCGTAAAACACCTACAAGGACATCAAATAATTAGGATGTTATATGCAGTGTTGTGTAAGTGAACTCTATTATTTTGCAAAAATATCTCGGCATATAACTTTTATTTTTTATTTTATCTGGGAAGCCAACAAGATATACCTACACCAATGAGATCCAATATAATAACAATATCATCCAGGGTATTTCACTAATGGTCACATGCCCCCTACAAAATACCATTATTTTAATGCGAGAATGTAAAATAATATACTTTCTAATGAGGATTAAAAATTAAAGAAACGGCATGTTTTAATTGGGGGTCTTAGGATGTTGGAAATGTCGTCAATTGTACGGGAACTACACTTCACGCCTTTTTAATCTCTAAGCGGGGTAGGCAGAGGCACTTGCTTAATAAGCAAATGCCCACGGTTCACCAAGCGTATTTAACCCAACGTGACAGGGGGTGAGCCCATACGGGAACTGTATTACTAATACGAATTTAATATACACAGTTATGATAGGAAACCGTCTGTCGGATCCACTAAAAACAGATAAAATTGTGTGCCACCACATAAGAGTATAAATAGTTTACGATAAATTTTTCAGACTTACTTAAACAGTTAATAATAAAATTAAGCCATTTCGTACGCATGTAATTTTTACGTTATCACATGTTTATAAATATCCGTACGTAAATAAAAAAAGACGTGTGGCACTCGGGGACTGCCGCGGTAAAGCTATTGCATAACATTTTGTATCAACCTATGCAATTATAATTATTTATTTATTTTATTCATGCAGTATTTCTTTTTCTTTGATATTAATTCAAGTTACACTTTTTGAGCGTGGTGACCGATATGAAAACAAATTTTTCTTTTATTAAATAAATAAATAAATAAAAAATATTATTATTCAATCAACTTACATATCCATGTAAGATTTTTCTGCATTATATTGTCGAAATTTCCTTTGACGTTCAGCATTTGATTTTGGTACTATTTTTTTTATTATTATTTCTTCATTTTTTTTTTTCAAATCTTTCTGACGCTGATAATATGCCCTTTGACGTGCATTAGTTTTTTCTCTTTTTAGCTCTTTACGCTTTTCTTTTCTATAAAACGAAAATATCTAGTATAAATAATCAGGTATAAATAGTGTAATGACACACCAAAACAAAATTATTCATTTATAAAAAAATAACAATATTTAGAAGTGATTATCGAATTTCGCGCGATGTACATTTAGGAATCCTATATAGATATAATATCATATATACTTTCTCTGCGTGGCATTCATGTGCATTAACTATACACCAAAAACCAAGGTACTGAATAGTACACGTGCTTGGTTTGATGGTTCCTGTTAAATACATAATAAAGAATGAATTTATTTCTATATACATATATATAGAAATAAATATATATACATACATATTGAGAATCTAAACTATACGCGTCGTGTGTTTGTGTGTATAAAAGAGGGCTACTTTGAATATCGCTCATTTAAATATCAAAAATTTAGGTTATGTTTATAGCAGTATTATATTTTCAATTCAAAATTAATACTTGATTTGTGATAATAATAAAATGTATGAATATAGAGTACTCACTCATTTTCTTTCACTATTTTTTCATCACTTTCTTCATTAATAATAAATTCACTTTGTTTATTCATCTTCAAAACACTTAGGGCCTTACCAATAATGGCGGAATTGCTATTTAGAAGATAAACAAAGCTCAACTTAACCTGTCACTTGTATGTCAAATACGGAATAACCAGTTCAAGTAGACCTGTAATAACCGTTGTGTAAGTGAACACGCGTTTATTGGTAAGGGGGTTATTACACAACTTATAATACACAAATTTCACAAGTACAGCTATTCACTGTTGTACATAAATACCTATAGCATAGTTAGTAGTCATGACATCGTGTAGTTGTCGCAAGTTATTCAGTTCGTTTTCTCCGTAGCCAATCTTATAATCGCCCTCCCTCGGATTTCGTTGGAACTATCTAACTACTACGGAATTGAACCGCAACTCAAAACCAAGGGAGAAACTCACCGTGGGAATTGTTTAAAGTAAGCGTGTCATGTACGTAGTTACCAGATTTTCCGTTAGATGTCGCTTCCCGTTGAGAGGAACAGCGAAATGAACTAAAAGCAACGACGACATTCGGATTCGTGCACTCCGCGTTTCGTTTCATAGAAATAGGTACAGATGTCGCTAGTTAATGAAAAAGTATTTACAACAGGACTGTGCTTTGGGGTCGGTACACACAGTCATAACTAGAAATATTACAATTTAATAACCAGTATTAAAGTCCGTAGCCTAGTTGAAAAGAGACAGACAAATGACGGTACGTGGCTTGCAAATCTAGTTGTGTTTGGTCTGAGCCATTAACAATTATATACTTAATAATATATTTATATAAAAAATACACTTCACGCCTTTTAATCCCAAAGCGGGGTAGGCAGAGTTATTTGCTAAATCAAATGCCCACGGTTCACCAAGCGTATTTAACCCAACGTGACGGGTGGTGAGCCGTTATATGGTTCACACACCTTGTGATGAGCGGGTTTCATCACGATGTTGTCCTTCACCGTACGAGCGTTGCGTTGCGTACGTAGGCTCTGAAAAAGAGTGCCACTGGTACACGTCCAGTAGCCGGACTCGAACCCGCGACCTCCGTACGACTGGACCACAGACGCTTTATATATATATACATATTGTTTTACTTGGCACTGACTTCAATATTTTAAAATAATGATTTAATTAGGTATCTTTATTAAAGAACTTAAATGAAAATACGTATTACTTTGTAAGAAGAAAATTTATTTTTACTTTTTAGTTTACGGGTTGAAGTCGGTTCTTTTTTTTATAAAACTATTTTATTTTACGATTTTGAGTGATGGGTCGACCGAACAAGGATGCTCAAGGAGAAAAGAAGAAAAAAAAATTAAGACCTCTTTTTACTTTTTATTTTGTAATGTATGTTCAACATTATTGATAAATCATGGTACCTACAATGCGACATTGCTTGGTAATGATACCTAGATGACATCTTCGTTACTATTTGTCTAGTTTAGTTACAAAGAAATAAAATAACCAATATTACAATGACTTCGAATGATTGCAGCGGTCAACAAAAAAAAACACGTTTTCTGTTGGCTTTTTTGCTAGGTCACTAACCACCTCGCGGTAGTCATGGATTGAGGATTATAAAGTAGAACAAAAATGCACGCTGGAAGGAAGGATACAAGTGATGAGACTGGCCAGATGCGATCCATCACCCAAGCTCCATTGTGAAATGATAACACACAGAGTTTTGCGATTTCTGTACAAAGCAAAGTCTAATAAAGAAAAGTGAAATAAGCAACGAACTACCGAAAATTAAAGGAGAAAAAGGTAATACAAATAAAATTATTGTAATTTGTTTCTAACATGCGTGAGGATTCAGTATCGTCAAGTAAGCCTTAACTATTTATTACGCGTGACGAGACGTGAATTTCGCGGGATGACAGTCAGAGTCATGGACTGATACCGAAATTATGTCTTTAATTCCAAAACCAATAAAAAAGGGCTTACTCAAACTATATGACGTGGAGAATCAGATATACGATGACAAAGTACCTCTCTTTCTATGCATGTCTTCCTCATTCAGAAACTGTAACAGATGCCCAAGCCAGACGCATAGGATGGTGTTGCATATTTTTTATTGTTGTTATTCCGTTTAAAAAGTCGACGATAATAATGAATTAATTTTTTTACACACACATTGTCATATCCGATTAATTTGTGTCTTTTCTTATTTCTTGTCTATCCCCAGGGTTGTTCAGGTACACCTCGCAAACAGTCTAAAGCAGGCAATCACACCGTTGATATTCATCATACAGTTATATACTTCGTAGTGACAAATATCGATAAACAGAGAATAAAAATAAATATCTACATCGGTTCTATAATAGATGTCATTAGTATAGCGTCGTCATAGAAAAATATTTGTGTAGTACAGCGGTGCTAAACGATTGTATAATTGAACTTAATTACCTCCTAATAAAACGTATAAAGTAGTTATTTTAGTATAATGTATCAAAAGAACTAAGTTCTACTAGTTTTCCTTATTTACTAATAAAATTACAATCTGTACTTTTAATAAATCTGTAGAGAGGTCAATTCTGTACATGCAATACTAGCTTTTGTCCGCGACTTCGTCCGCGTGGCGAGCCTTTTATAAAAAGAGTCTATGTTGTAGAAAATTTAAAAAAAGCTTAATTTTTTAAATTATACATTTTTTTTTACTATTGTCTGTGTTCCAGTCGGATACTTGACTTACAATCGTGAGGTCGCGGGTTTGAGTCCGGCTACTGGACGTGTACTAACTGGGACTCTTTTTCAGAGTGTGAAAGTAAAAGTTTGACCACATGAAATCCAAAAACTGCGAGCCAAGTGCGAGTCGGACTCGCGCACGATGGGTTCCAGGAACAAAATTCATTCAAGAACACTTTTGGATTATTGGGACCCCATATTTTTTATTGTATTCTTGTCATTATTTGTTGTTATAACGACAAAAGATGTACATATTCTGTGAATATTAACAAACATTTATCAAGTGTCTGAAAATGTCTTACTTTCACGGTTCATAAGATACAGCCTCATCTGTTAAAACGTGCATAAAATCACATTTTTTGTATGGGAACCCCCTCCATCATCATCATCATCATCATCAGCCACATAACGTCCACTGCTGGACGAGGGCCTCCCCCAATGAGGTCCGTCATTTGGAGTGAAATGCCAGTAATTGCCACGCTTGGCAGGCAGGTTGGCGATCGCAGTGGTGTTGTGGTTTAACTCACAGAGAGCGCTGCTGCTCGTTTTCTGGTGAGCTCCCTCGGTCGCCTCTTACGACCCTCATGACGGGAAAAGTTGGGCTGGGGTGGTGACACATGTATTCTATTCGCCGTCACCACACGGCAGCCCCCTTATGTATCATAATTTTATTTTGAGTATTTGTTTGTAGCGGAAACAGAAATACCACCTGTTAAAATTTCAACTGCCTACCTATCAATGTTGATGAAATAAAGCCTTGTTACAGATGTACAGACAGACGGCGAAATCTCAGTAATAGGGTCCCGTTTTTGCCCTTTGGATACGGATTCCTAAAAATAGTAGAATGGATGACTCGGTTGCTGGTGCAATCGGAATAAGAGTTACACAGAAGTAGTTAGGAAACACATTTATAAAATTTCCTTATAGACAACGTTTCTGGTCGTTCTGGAGGGGGTTGCAAGAATGACCAGACCGGATGGCGAACATATGCGGGAGCACGCCACATATAACTGACCATGAGAGAATTAGGGCTGTGGCAAAACATCTCCCGCTAGCGCAAGTCCAATCCTTCGACTTTCTTTCTTATCTCACGTATACATCATAAAATAACCCCTGTGAAATATTTCAGTCTTCTAGGTTCTCAATTATTTGGACTGGGTGATGATGAGTCAGTGATGAATGAATATAGAAAATGTACGTTCCTATTCCTCCACGTTCAGGACATAAGTAGGTAAACAAACCACGCACAAACACATCGCGATTATGCCTTAAAAAATACGTTTTTTCTTGGAGAAAATACAACGAAAAACTACATAACAATTAGGTACCCTGAATCTGGCGCTAGTACAGTTATTTTTTCATGAAAATGCTTTTTTCTATTCCCATGAAGCTGTACATTTGCTGAGATAATTTAAAGCCTTTAACTCGCGGTAATTTTTTTGTCTATATAAATGTACCATGTAATGCATGCCCGCTATCCCTTTTACCATTGGAATTCTTGAAAATCTAGACATGACTGAACTTTGCATTCATTAAGGTGTATGTCAAATTTCAAGCATCAGGTTAAGATTTTTTCTTTAATTTTTTTCCCACCAACTCCCAGTCCCGTAGGAATTTCTCAAATTACATCCATAACTTAACTTTATATTAAATAAAACTTTATTTTGCTAACTCTCATTCCCGTGGGAATTTTGCATTATTGCGTTGCAAGAAAGTTTTCCGTTCATGAAGGCATGGCTAATTTCAATAATTTACCTTTCGCGGTTTATTTTTTTTTTCATACCAAAGTTTTCTCCCGCAAACTACCGTTCCCATAGGAATTTTGGAAAATTCAGTCTTGGCTTAAATTTGCATTCAGTATATGCATGTTAAATTTCAAGCCTCTAACTTACGCGGTTTAGATTTTTTCATTCAATATTTTTCCGTCAACTACCGTTCCCGTAGGCATTTTTAAAATACAGCCATATCTAAACTTTATATTTCCTAACGTATGTGAATGTTAGATTTCAAACTTAAAATTTACGCGATTTCTCATAGGTATCAAAGTTTTCTGCTAACTCCCATTCCCGGGGGAATGTCGCAATATAGCGTTGCAAGTAGGCTATATAACTTTTTTTATAATTGCTTAGGCGGTTTGTTTTTTTAATAAAAGATTGTCACAAGTAAACTAATCGAGGACTTTAGACAGTGTTTCATTAATGCCCTCTGTATTAACATTAGTGCGATTTACTTCAAATATCAACGAAGTGTCATCAGCGAACAATACTATAATATGTATAAAGACAAAAAAATTTAATTGCAGATAGGCAAGTTATTCCGCATTACAAATTATATCACAATTATAACCTCATATTATTAAACGTACCTTAATATTTGTGTGTTTTCGTGTTTTTATTTGCATTCCGTTATAAGGAGTTTTGTCTGTTTTGTAATGTAATGTAGGTGTAATGTAGGGGCTGTTTAGGCACTGAATTGTTTTTTAATCTAATATTGTTTTTATGTTTTGAAACTCTGCAATATATTAAATTGCAAAGGTGTTTTTTAGAGGTACAAATAGGGTACTAAATACGTATGAAGACACAATCCAACTATCAAAGGCATTGACAGAGATATGCGATGGCTTAACCATAGAAGTACAAAATCAATCATATTAGAGAACTATTTATTACCATTATAACCTTACGAAAAGGGAAGGGTGCCCCGCCATCACGACGTTAACGTATTACCGGGAAGCGAAAGCCATTCCCGCTCAGCGTTATCCCAGTCAGCTATGTTCTTGAAACCAGTTCGCAACCATCAAGTAGCAATATTGTTTTCCCAATATACAGTCAATATTTTTCAGTGTAACCAGGTAGCCTTTTCTTTCAAATTTGCTGCCACGTTAAAATGCCACGACTCTCTGGCCAGACTATATATATTGACATGTTGGCGTTCAAGTGTAAAAATAAAATACGTATGTCGTACTGGCCACTGAATTTATAACTAGTGACTTTTCAGAAGACAATCCATTGAATGGAACTTAATTGGGGAAGCATTCATGTAATGGAATATAGGTAGGTACAAATGACATGCAAAGAAAAACAATTGAAGGTAAACGAAGCTAAAAAGTGGTTGTAGCTAGAAAGGAGAATAAATAGATTAAAATAATAGTAATGTGATTTGATTAGCATATAATCCTTCTTTTCTTGTTATGATGTTTTGTTACGAAATGTGCTGAACAAAGTGCGTAATAGACATAGTCGTATTAAGTAAGGAATTTACTATGGAAAGTGATATCGCTCTATGTCAACAAAATGTCAGTGAAGTATCTGCCGTCAATGAGGAATTTTATTTGAAGATTTTCTCAAAGATTTTCTGTCTTAGAACTGTCATTACTTTCTAATCCCGAAATTTGTCAGAAAAACGCCAAATAATATTCCCAGTTGCTGGTGGGATGAATTATGATCAGTTTGTAATTTTTTTAATGAAGAAAATCAAAAGACAAAATTTTCAGCTCTCGCTACAGGCCACAACCTGGTAATACCCTCATCATCAGCCACAAGACGTCTAATGCTGGAACAGGGCCTCCCTCAATGATTTCCATCATTTGGGGGAAATGGGAATTGCCGCTACACTTGGCAGGCGGGTTGGCGATTGCAATGGTGTTGTGGTTTAATTCATAGAGAGCGGGAACAAAGAAAGAAACGAGAAAGGTGGGGTTGGGGTGATAAACGAATTCTATTCGCTCTCACCACACGGCTACCATATAGCCTGTTCTGTTTTAAATGTAGAATGTTTATAGTTTATTAATGAACATTTATTTTTGTACGAACATAATTGGATTGCGGAAACGCTTACCTGCTATTCTTATATTAATTTACTTTTAAAAGTATTTTTAATATTAAAAATAGCCGTTTCATTTACATTCCGCAGTTTTAGTTTCTGCTGTTTTTTATAAAAAAAATTAGTAATCCGCGCGCTGAAAGTAGCTCATTATGACACATTGATAAACCACTGAAATGTAGAACGGAAATTATGGACAAAAAATTTACGACGTTCAAGATTTAAACGTTCTATTAATTAATGTCCTTTGTATTAGTGACCTCAGGTCATGTCTTTATTAAAATGAAAGTTTTTGTATCGAAATAAATTGTTACATAATACTTTATAGGTCAGTTATTGCTCGGTAAGCAAGTAGGTTGATATATTGCTTCTTAGAATTTAATTGTTAGTAAGCAGTAACTTATGCAATTATGTCAGAAATAAGTGGTAAATCGGTAATATTTATTTCATAAGAAATTAATAGAAGGAGAAAATATCGACTTTTTGTTAGCTAATACTTAATTCAAACAAATACCACTATCAGTCAGCTCATTACACCTGTCAAAATGGGCTTCACACAGCCAGCGAAGTACAGTAGGATATACGTCTTCTTTATAATATATATTTCGGATAGAAAATAACAATTTAAATTCGAATTAGTCTCAAAGAGATATCTCGCCCTTTAAGATCGGGTATCAGAACCGCTTACTACAAGAACAATCTACTTTACATACAAAGATATGTTATAATAAAAGGATGATGCGAATATATATCCAGTATATCAAGGTGTTCGAAGACTCTACAGTTCACCGCGTAATCAGTGACCCATACCAATCTTGATACAACGCTCCAAGTAGGCATGTGTCTCGAAATGTTCCTGAATGTACCATAAATTTTGTTGGCAACAAGGTCCAGATAAGTGGGCTTTATCCGTGCAGATTCGGAGAAGTAAGTTTATATCCCGCCTTTAGAAAGTGAGCACTGCGGTGATACTAGGGAGGGTAATGGCTATATTTTATCGAAAATGTACCTTAAGATTTGTAGATACAATTTATTGTGGATAAAGAAAGCCTTCGAATCGATTCTATTTTAAACTGTAATGTATGTGCATATTATAATATACTAGCTGATCCGGCGAACAACATTTTTTTTTTATTAATAGTTTTAACTGGTCTGAAACACGTTTTATTAAAAGCTTGCTTAACATTGTGTATCCCGAAAGTTGTGAAGTGCATGTCGTAGGAATGGTGGTACAATTACTGCTTTGTTGGCAAGAGAGATCAAGAGGAGTATCAGTTATAAAAAATCCGGTCACAGTTGTAGGTACAATTTCCTCATACCTACGGAACACTTATCGCAGAACACTTTATTCAGTGATTTATTTTGTTCTGCGAAATCGTGCAGATTGTGTGGATGTGGCTATGAAACACGTAACCACGTGAAAAACATGGAGTACCCAAGTGTAATCCAGCTAATTTTAACGTTTAATTGTCAATGAGAAAGCGAATTACAATGGAAACTGTAGACATTTAAATTGAAAAGATAAATTGTGTGGTATAAAAAGAATACGTGCTATAGACACCTTTTCTCCCTTAGTTTCTCCTATCAAAATAGTACATGTCACTATGTGCCAATTCCTCAGTATGGTACCATTGCAGTGCATAATTTTGGTGCGCCTGGATACGTACCTTAACTAAGTAGTTAATTACTTTGTCGACGCTGAACTGAAATTGAACTTAAACTAAATATTCGAATAAAGACGATAATACAGGGATCGATTTTTTTGAGATCGATCGTGTTACCATACGACCGTATCGCATCGCATAATAGGGAAATCGCATAAGAAAATCGTATTCTGTACACGTACTTTCATAAGTCTATAAACTGTAATGGTTGATTTGCTATCAGGTTGGTCGGCCACAGCTATGCGGCGACCGCTTTGTAATTTTAGTTGAAGGTGAAATATTTTTGTGTTTGAAATTTTTTTTGATAGCTGTTTTTTTCGATCGTTTATTTAGTTATCTCATTACACTGTGACCAGTTGCTAGAAGATGGGAGAAGAAGCAAAAGATTTTAAAAAGAATCTATTTTGTATGGAGAACAAAATTTTCATTTTCATTTCCCCGCGTTGTCGCCAAAGTAAAATTGTTGATATTGGCGAGCCCAACAACATTTCTAAGCCGGGGTCCTTTTATACGAAGTTTAAGAGAAAATTAATTTTATAACGTATTATTTTTACCTCAAGCAAGTGCGGCATACCCCGCTTTGGGATTAAAGGGCGTGAAGTGAATTTTTTTTTACCTGTTACTTACGTATGTAAATCGCATAAAATATTTGTCAAATAATAAAAAAACTTAAATTTAAAATAATAAACCGTTCCTAAACCTCTCCGCGTCGCTCGCAAGCCACGCTTCTCCTTGCAGCGTCATGTTTTGCACATCATAAGGCGCGGGTGAATTTTATATCGGTGTTATTTTAAAATTTTAATATCTTCTAAGATGTTCATTATTGAAATAACTACACAACCCTAAAAACTGACGGACTTCGTGAATATCACTGGGTGCCTTAAAGTTCGCTACGGCTTCTATTTTGTATGATCCAGGCCTAATTCCTTCAATACTAATGTCATGCCCTAAAAAAGTTACGTTAGATTTCAGAAATGAGCATTTGTTTATGTTTAATTTTAGGTTAGAAATCCGGAGTTGCTGTAAAAATCTATCTAACAAGGCTAGTCCTTCTTGTGTCGTTGAAGTGGATAGTAAAATATCATCAAGAAATGCTACTATGTCACTACTTCCCACCGCTTTTAACAATTTTTGAATAATTCTCATGAATACAGCAGGTGCATTCGCAAGACCAAATGGAACTCTTAGATATTCATACAACCCATCTGGTGTTACGAAAGCAGTTTTGTGCACAGACTCTGGGCTAATCAATACATTATGATATCCAGAATATAAATCTAGACTAGTGAAGCAACATTTTCCACTCAACTGAGCTACTTGATCATCTATATGGGGAAGTGGAAAACGTTCGTTTACTGTAATAGCGTTGAGGTTACGATAATCAACACACATTCGATAATCGCCGTTTTTCTTCCGTACTAATAGTATAGGAGAAGCATACTGAGAGGTAGATTCTTGAATAATGTTTCCCTTCAATAATTTATTTATCTTTTTAGCTACAATATCCCTCTCAGTATGAGCCAAGCGATATGGCTTCCTATTCACCGGTTTTTCGGATGTTAAGTGTATATCCATCTCACCTATATTTGTGCAGCCTAATTCTTTAGTGGAGCTAGCAAAGCAGTCTTTAAAAGTTTTTAATAAGTTTATTAGTTTATACTTCTCTTCCTGATGTATTTCTCCAATGTCAATACTATTTATGTCTAAACCACCAATACTCTCCTCACCTCCAATACTCTCCTCAACAGCTAAACAATCAACTCTACAGGAATACACACTCACCTCAGAGATATCCATCTCCTCACAGATCTCAGCTCGTGCTACTGTGCTGCCCTTCTTCCAGCTGATCTTATCAACACCTAAATTGCAGACTCTCAAGTACCCACAGCCTTTGCGGATGATGCTGCTTGCAACTGCATACTCTTGACTCCCAAGGCCAAAATTCCTTGGCTTGGTATACAAGGTGTTATTTGGATTTCCGTCTGCATACACCTTGACTAAACTGTTGGAAGACCACCTTTTGGAAGAGTAACATCTTCATCAAGTAAAACTTTGAATGTTGTTATTTCTTCTATAGCACATATGGAACTGATAGGGTTAGAGCTACTCAAACTCAATTCTGCTCCCAAGTGAGAAACATTCAAATTAATATCTTCTCGATTAAGCACTGTTTGACCAATGATCAGTGCTACAGAACCCATTTCAACATCTGCAACCACCGCTGTTGTATTTATTTTTAATTTGTCAACACTCAGATCAAAATGAACTTCTCCCCTTGCTTGTATTGTGGACCCAGTAAATCCCTTTAACTGCATTAATTATGGTTGAATTTTTAAGCCCAAAGCTTCTGCTGCAGTTATCGATAGAACATTTACTTGGCTTCCTGTATCAATATAGCCCTTTGCTGCAACCTCGTTGATATGCACTGTTTTGACAAATAAATTATCCATACTGGCCACAATCTGAACTTTTTTAACCATTTCTGCTGTAGACTTTTCCTGTTTGCAAAAAGTGGCTATATGGCCCATTTTACCACACCGGAAACACTTTCTATTGTCAGGTAATGGACATTTCATTGCTGTATGACCAATTTCCTTGCATCGGTAGCAGACCTGCTGTTCATTGTCCTTGACAGGCCTAATTTCTTTTGCTGCTTGATATCCTCTTACTTGGCTATTAGATGAACTAGGTAAGTTTAAGTCATGAACAGGTTTAGAAGTTGTTTGATATTTATCAAGCGCTGATAAAAATCCTTCATACAGATCATCTGGGCTGCCACATTGGTAAGCTTGTGCATTGGCTTGTAGTTCTATGGGAAGACCTCGAATGATACATGACACTGCTGCCTGACCACTTATTTGACATGGGTAACACATCGCTAATTTCTCTTGGTAATATTTGGTCATGCTCTCACCTGGTTGTTTTCTTCGCTTGGTTAGTTCATCCAGCAGGGTTGCAAAATCATGACATCTGGGAAATGCTTTCACCAACTTGGCTTTCCATTCATGCCATGTATGCTCATAAGTATCTACGCGATTAAACCAAGTGCGTGCTTGTCCTTGTAATTTGGATTGTAAGTGGAAAGACCTAACTTCATCATTCCACTTATAAATTGCCCCTAGTTGTTCTATTTTATTCAACCAACTTTTGACATTCATGTCTCGATTTTCCGGGTCAAAGTCCGGTATCAATTTCTCCGCATTTTGAGCAACCTCGATGGGCATGTCCTGCCCTGTCTCTGACAATGCTTTTTCTACCTTTTTCTTTATTAATGTACCAATTGCAGTGTTGTAATACCTCTTCGTCCTCACTATCTGTCTCTTCTCTTGTCATCGGTCGTTTACGGACGTACTGACCACGGGTCACTTTTGAAATTCGTTTCATTATCCCACTTCTGAATATAACGTTCAATAAAATGTTCAGTATTTAATTTAACACAACAAAAACTTTATTACTCTTCACTTCTTTTTTACAATTATTAATCATAAAAAAACAAAAACCCATCGCCTTCCCGCCCAATCTCACATTTTAAAAAACGAAAAAATAAAAAAACATTAATATATAAACCTCCTTGGTACACCTTAACATTTTAGCCCTCTACTGCTGTCTCCACTCCATATTTCTCTGCACCTCACCTCTCCTCTCAGCACCTCTCCTCTCTGCAGCTCAGCTCAGCTCACCTCTCCACTCCTCATCTCACCTCACCTCACCTCTCCTCACCTCACCTCACCTCACTCACACAAGACCCACAGCTCTCCACATTTGTTACAATACTTAGAAAACATATTAACAAATAGAAAGGCGACGTTAAAAATATTTTTCTCAGTCTGGGTCGATGTGCAACAATAAAATTAGCTTCCTTTAAGGAAATGGGAAGTTTAGAACAATACACTGATCACAGTGGGAGGCGGTCGTGATGTAGGCAAATCATTTTTGTATGCATTTCTGATATTCCAATATCGTTACAAAGTTTAAAAACAAAGCTGATCTCAAGGAAAATTGAAGTAAAGAAATACGTTCTTTACTTTGCCTACCCAACATAGGTACAGTTTGGGACCAGTAATACGACCAAAGATTGTAGATTATGCTACAAAACACTTTGTTTCGGAATAAATTGAGTTTCAAGTTTTTATCTTAACATTTATCTTAACATTAATTTAGTAAAGTTGATATTGATATCAATATAATAACCGTGTTGTGGTGACTGCGAATAGCATACATGTGTCAACACCCCACTGGGGTCGTAGAAGGTGACCGAGGGAGTTCTTCAGAGGACGAGCAGCAGCGCTCTCTGTGAGTTACACCATAACACCATTGCGATCGACAACCCGCCTTCCAAACGTGGCGATTATTGACATTTTCCCCCAAATGATCATGGAAATCATTGCTGACGCAGCAGTGGACGTCATGTGGCTGATGATGACGATGATTATCCATTATCAATGTAACATTAGCAATGGTAGCGCGATGACAGTAAAAAAGTTCAAATGTCAACAGTATAGACGCTACGTCAACTAAGGGGAGTCAGTCAATGAAGAGCGTTTCGGAAAAAATGACATCCTTACTGTTGGGATTAATTAGGTTAGGGAAATGACCCACGTTTTTTAAATAATTTTAAATAACTGGAAATAACTGTTTTTCAATTTTTTTTCCACGTGTTACAGACCCCATTCTGTAGATTTGTGATTCCATCTACGTACTCTAATAGCATAATAGTATCATATTTCCTATCCGTTCCATGTGAAATATACGAGAGAATGAATCTCGTACGTATGAAAATAACACTTATTGATCCCAAAGCGGTGGAGGCAAAAGTAATCGTTAAGCAAATGCCCACACTTTACCAGGCATGGGCATTATTGATTATGGGGTACTATTTCTAATTGATAAATTTTGAAACATGTTTTGTTTTGTTAACGCCAAATTTACAAAAGAAAAAAAAATTGTTATTCGCAATTTTCTTGTTGGAGCATCTTTCTAGCTGATAGACGATACATTAAAACTAAACACTGTACATTATCTCCCCAATAAACTATTAAAGAAGAAAAATACTTGTCGTGGAACAGTCTTCTCAAATGCCTCTTTTGTGAGAACGCAATCACGTCAAAGTAAATCATTCAAATCGTACTTACTGCCTGCTGAACACCACGGGTCCTATTACATCACTAGAGCTCGCGTGAAGATGGGTAAGTTCGACAAGTTACTGTCTCCTCCAATAATGTATGTAGCGACACGATATTGAACATTTCCCGTCTTTTGAAACAACTGTGTCTTTATACAGCCATTTGGAAAAGCTTTTCAGGGAATTCTGCAACTTTGAAGTTCTTTGTAAATACAGATGGAAATAATAAATATGTAACTGAATGTATTTTTTCATGAAACTCTCGCAAAAGCTATGGGCAAGTATTAAAGCACCTAGTCATTACACTCTTTAAAATCTGCTGCCGCCGAATTTTTCGCATTCAACTAATGTAAAGACTTTTTACTCACGCCCCATGAACTCCAAAATGGTGAGGTTCTTTCATCAAAATGCCTACAGAGTTCACCTCGTCAAAGGACTAAGGAAACGGTGAAGTCTTGAGTGTTAATAGCTGATGGTTATCTATATTTTCGAGTCTCCTCATTGGGTTCAGGCCACTTTTGTTCATGGCATGTCGCGAGAAGCTGAAAACTTTTAATAGACTTCGCCCGTTAAGGAAGCCAAGGTGCTCGGGACTAAATTGAACTTTCGATTGGGATTACACAACATACCCGTTCACGTATTGCTACGTAGCGTGTGGTTAAAAGAGGTTGTATTATTTTTACAATATACATATATTTATTTCAAACCTTATGCTATCATGACAGGCAAAACCCAATGCGATTGGGTAGATATGCTTACACAAATAAAATATTTATACAAAATAGATAACATTTTGTTCTATAAAACACAAAAATGTTGCCACTTCAACGTAATTAAACTATAACGATCAGGCACGTTCAGAGCGGTCCTGGCTAGCAGCTCTGGATTGGTCAGCTTCCCACAAATATCTTGTACACACAAATTACCAAATGTAACTCTCTTCGAACGGAAAGCTCGTTGTAACCTACCATACCTAATATACACAAAATTGGATACATCAATAAATGGATAAAACGTTTAAAGTTCAAGGGGCCAAGTCTGCTACATTCTGGTAGTTGCATCCCTCTGGCATCGTGGCTGCAAACGTTCGATGTATCTACCAGAGTGTAGTAGACTTAGGTAGCTGACAAATTTATTTTGTAATCTCTCTAACATGAGACTATATTTAGTTTCATGTGGAGCCCAGATGACTTGACGATGACAGAGTTAAATTCCAGCCGACTTCTAACTAAAGCATTGTAAAGCGAAATGAATAATTTAAAAATTTGAACATGAATAATTTAAAAATTTGAAACCCTACGAAGGATAATCTGTTCCTTTTGTAGGGATTCCTTTTTCTTGCAACAAAGTAAAATGTGCTCGCAGAAGCACAAATTGGTGTTTAACTTGAGACCTAAGTCCATGACATCCTGCATCCTGGTAGTTTGTGTCCCATCCATAAAATACCCCCTCAATAGGTCTGGGCGGCTTCGAAAACGAGATTACAGAGCACCTTGATTTGAAGCATTGGACTTCAAAATTATTGTCTTTAGTCCACTTTACCACCCTACGTATATCGTCTTGGAATTTCTGGCAATCTTCTTCCAATTTAATAGGACAGTATAACTTCATGTCGTCCGCAAAAAGCAAGCATTTCGATCCTTGAACTATACTAGGTAGATCGTTTATCATTAACATAAATTGCAAAGGCTATATTCTTGATTTACACCTGACCTGGTAAAATACTGTTGGGATTTGTGGCCCACGAATTCCACGTCAATTCTGTCCGTCATGTAGCTTCCTAGAAATTTTAGTAAGTGAGGAGTAAAGCCGACGCTAGCTAACTTTTTTAGAAGCGTGTCATTTGCGACTAAATCGCAAGTTTTCTTGAAGTCAAAATAGGCAGCGTTGACTTGTTCCCCTTTTTCCACCTCTGGGATAATGTCCGTCATATATGTATAGGTTACTTGTGTGAACATGTATTGTCAACAAATAAATTGTATTGACTGCCCAATAGCAGTTTCACTGGGAGAACAGTGATGACGGTCGGGACCTACACAAGTTCTTTCCGAATACTGCAGAAAGGTTGAGCTTCGGAACGGCTACTTGTGTACTTATACAGGGAGTAACAAAGTCCTGCAGTGGGAATTGAAGGGCCTATAGAGAAAGCCTTTATTTATGGAACAACATAGAGGAAATTAAGAATATCTTCATATAAAGGAATTAAACTACTTATCGAATTTCATGATCACTTATTCTTTTCGATATCACTACAAAATCGCGCCCATCCCTTAAGTAAACAATGAAGGAATTGACTTTTGAAATACTAACCTAAGAACGACGATTACCAGCGACATCCACTTATTAATATTGTATTGTAAGAGTAATTGATTCACATTTTATGAAGTACATTGCAGCATCACACAAATATGTCAATAAATTCACAATAAAACTTAATCATATCAACATGCTTTGGTTGTAGATGGGTGACATGTAACCGTCAATCAGACGTCATAAACTAAACTAAATTGATTGACAGACAATCACAAGATTGCCATTGAAAAAAAATAAAGTGAAGTATGGGCATTCCACACTTTGTCGCGAATAGACTAGAGATTAATGAGTAACATGTAGGTAGAGATCAGTACGACGAACAGCACCAATATGACTTTTGACTTCGTGGAAGAATAATAATACTGAAATTTTTAATTCTCTTAACTGGACTTACTTATTGAAAATGGATTTGTCCAGCAATAGCGAATATTACGAGATGATGTTATGTGTGGGGGCAGCTGATGAAAACTTTAGCAAGCACGTGAGCTTTATTGTGAGCTTTTTATTGATGGGAGACCAGAGGCGGAACAACGTAGGTTGCCTTCCAGCGACTGTTTCCGGAAAATGGTTATGCGGCTTCACCGGTTAATTTAGAGGAAATAGGCCCGAAGGACGACCAAGCAATCGGGACCCAAATATGGAAGAGGCAGTATTGCATCATTTCCGCATAAATCCATGAACGAGTACTACAATTCTTCAAAGCCGAGCTGCTACAATTCTTCGTATCCCTAATCATATGAGTAGGGATTCTATGCTCTAATGAACACGCCCATGCATTGCTGCTGAAGGTGGACCTTTTGAGCCTTTTTTTGTAAAAGCTTTTACTACTTTACCATTTCTGTATACTTTTACCATTTTTTTAATAATCATTTTTAAGATTTGCATTTTAAACGCTTGTGTTTTGTAATGAAGCCATTAACTTGAAGAATATTTTGTAGCTCATACCAAATCTCAGTAAATATTCAGTCTATTTTAACAAATTGAGATTTGATAGATCAACGACGATCGAACGTGATTCAACGACTTAATTACTTAAACAAATCAAAGATAAACAAATATGTAGGAAATAATTAAAAACCATAATTACGAAAAATAAGTAATTGCATTGAAAAAATGTATATATAACGTGAAAAACTCATGGAAGACTTTAATTTTTTGGAGGAGTAGCTGTGCTCGCTTTATTAGTTCGTGGTTTCAGCAGAATATCATTATTTGTGTTACCCATAACAGAAACCAGAACACAACCCATTGTGTTCTGGTTTCTACTATACCTACTACGATCTTGAAACCGAACCTTTATTTACAAAAAACACGGGCCTTACACATGTAACGACCGATGAAGAGCGAACAAGTAAGTAAACTTATAAAATTTCGCTAATATTAGGAAGGTTAGTAGGTTCCGTCTACGGACATACATTTAACAGTGTTGAGAGAAATTTCTATCGATAAAATGGTCGATAAACATGATTTTGTTAGTTTAGTTTTTTCAAACGCTGAAGGGTTCTAATCATAATCATTAAAGTCTATTTACACTGTAATAAAGGTTGATTAATTCCCACTGCACCATTTTGTAAATCACTGTATACTTGTAGCTTCCGAAACAGTCCACACTTTTCTCGATCTTTCGAGATCCTTCTACTACATTCTGACGGATATAAAACTGAGAGTTATTTAACGTAAGTAGTAGTAGGTATGTGATACATGAAGTTTCTTTATAGCTCTCGAACATTCCAGACGTCGTCGTTAGCAACCAAGTATAGATACTACTAGAAGTTTCTATTTGTATCTCTTTCACACATGTACGACACTGTTGCGTATGTGTGCCGCGACTGGAATGATCTGTGCGTACTTCCACCGAACATTCGAGATCTTTCTATTACATTCGAATACCTAAACTGACAGGATACAAGTAGTTGGTAGTTGTACTTTCACACCACAAATGTTAGATTCCTTCTTCTGGAACATTCCAGTCGTTGATGGTAGGTATCCAAGTACAGATACTTCTAGATGGTTCCATGAGTATCTTTTAGCATATAGGCACTGTGTAGTGGATTGTATGCGTCGACTTGGATACTGGAATGTTCTTTAGGCCTCTCGAATGTTCGATGCACTTCTACGGCATTCTAGTCGCCGTTTCTCGACCCCCGGACATAACAATATGAAGCCTGTTAACGACTAAAGACGCGACAAGAAGTCTCCGTAATGTTGTCGTCATGCCCCAGAAGGGGGAGAGTTGGCAACAAAACAGGCATGGACAACGATAATTTGTATGGAGTCAAGAAAACCTGTGTGTTGAAAAGAGGCAAAAGCAAGTAGACGCGCACGTCTCCAGAGAATGGCCAGTACGCCGAGAGGCAGTTAGGGCTTGGGTGGTGGAGGGATTATCCCTGAAAAAAAAAAACAAATTGTATTATTTTCAATCGACGAAAGAGATGTGTACTATGATGCTTAACCAGAATTCTACAAGTACGTCAACGAATCAAATTTTTGCAACTGACAATTCTGTGTTTAGCATACAAAAGTCATGATAGTAGAACACGTTAGGTATAGGGGTGCTATGAGAAGACAGACAAGCCTCAAGCGTTTTTCAAATAGCTTTCTCATAGGAATACAAATGGTAGATAGATAGTAGGTACATAATTTAGTACAGTCGGTCTCGGGAAAAGCTTTCATGTTCATAAATTTTACGAAAACAGAAGCCGTACGTATACGCGTGCCACTCGTTCATTACTGGGAAATAAAGAACTGAAATGAAATCAAGCACAGGCCTTATAAGTGCTTTTGATTAAAGTGGTTCTTTGCTTTTAAATATGCCAATAAAATCGCAATAGTGAAGTCAAATTTACTGATTTTTTTTATAATGTTATAGTATTAAGTACTAGAACTATATAGTATAGTGGACTCGATAGACGTTGTCCTGTCTTAACTATTAATATGAATATAAAATGAGTATAATCTCCAGGGTGGCCTGTGCCCAGCAGTGGATGTCACGAAATACAAACTATCCTATCTCTCAAATTGGACGTAATTTATAATAATATATAATAAATGCCAACTTTTGTGAATATCGGTAGCCTTGGTGAAGAGTTCATAGGGAACAAACATCATGACACTGGATTTTTTTACAGGGAGTCACAAAGTCCTGCAGTGGGAATTGAAGGGCCTATAGAGAAAGCCTTTATTAATGGAACAACATAGAGGAAATTAAGAATATCTTCATATAAATGAATTAAACTGCTTATCGAATTTCATGACCACTTGCTGTTTTCGATATCACTACAAAATCGCTCCCATCCCTTAAGTAAACAATGAAGGAATTGATTTCTGAAATACTAACCTAAGAACGACGATTACCAGCGTCATTCACTTATGAATATTGTATTATACGAGTAATTGATTCACATTCGATGAACTACATAGCAGCATCACACAAATATCTCCATAAATTCACGCGACATATCTATGTTTACGAAACCGTACGAGAATACTAAAGAGGTCGCCCTGTATCGGAGGGCCCACCATCTGCAAGTCATTGAGAGCTACTCCAGTGCTAGACACGGCACTAGCGTCAAAAACTACGCGTAACTTAGTTGTCGCGCTATTTTCGCGAAAAACACCATGGTGCGGCAGAAAATAGTGCGGGGTTCCGTAACTATTGGTACGGGACATGTGACCTAAGGATTCATACTCATGAATAAATTCACAGTACAATCTCTTATAGTCGGGTGAGCGCTGCAATCTTTTCTCAAGTGCAAGAAAGCGGCGTTCCGCTTGTGTGTAACTGTCACCTAGGGCTTCGGGTGATAATTTAAAAGGAATTTGCACACAAAACTGTCCGTCTTCGTTGCGTGGCGTAGTGTTGACGAACAACTCCTCGCATGCCTTCTCTAATAGTTGAGAGATTCCACTCAACTATATTCGAACCTTTACGCATCCTTAAATTAAATGAAAAATCAGAGTCCGTAATCAACCTTATGCCCTATGCTCTAGTTATACAAAATGTAAACCCATTGACGTCATAACAGGTCATTATGATCCACGAGACCCTTTAACATAGACACACAATACAACTTCAGCACATTTGTTACAGAACTACATGAACAATCATAAAATTAAAATGACTCTAGCTTAACAATCTATCCATGACATGTGTGATTCAACTCGTAAGGATTTGACAGACAATCGTAACTAATTCCGTGAACCTGAAATTAGCGTTGCCCCGAAACAACCGATTTTCGTTAAAAATCTCTTAGCTTCCAGGCAAAAGATAGCGCCCCGTTATACACACGATGTAGTGATGGCAGACCTCCCTATTCACATTTACACCAGGAAAAAGTGAGGTCCAGTCGCTAAATCACGTCTCAAAAGAATCCCTAAAAGTGCGAAATTGTTACAGGACGTTCCTGACACTACACCTTCTTCTGATGTCAGCCTTGGCTCAGGAAAGAAAACTTGAAAGTTTAGATGACGGTCCTGGTATTTTAACTTTTAAGAAAGGGCCCACTAAGGTAATTTCTCATTATCATTCCTTTTTACATTACGTAGACGTTGATAACTTACGTAGCACAATCCACTCAGTTAACAATCAGATAGATTATTTCAGTCCTGAAATGCATAATTTAACAAATTCTTTATTCGAACCTCACATTAAGTACCTACCTATCTAGACTATACCGACGCTTTACACAAGCCCTGAAATCTCTTCAGGAAACCGATAAAAAATTAGTTACAGAATTTAATAATCACGTTAGTATTTCGAAGGAATGTTCTCAACAATATTCCAAAGTAATTGATAGTAATAGTAAGTAAGTATATCAGGAACAGATTCAGATTTTGGTATAGAAAATTAGCGAAAGCGACGCATTTAGCTTAAATGATGTTGATATTGAGTGACAACGTAGACTATGTGTCTCTAGAGTTAGGAAAACTAGAAAATACTTTAGCTTTCACTGGGTCACAAGAATTGTACCATGAAGCTCTTAATTTAGAAGCCATACGCATTATCATTAAGAAATTGGGTATTTCATACATATGGTAACGATAGGGTGTTAGAATTAGGTATTAGAGAATACTATGATATAATTAAAATGGGTTCATATTTATTATAAGGGCAATAAGATAGTTATAGTATATAAATTTCCCATTACCTTACCTGTTCCTAATAGAAATCGTGAAATAATATCCCCTCCATATCCTTTCCTAGCCATCCATGAGGATGAATTCAGGTATATAGAGGCAGAATGCCCGAAGTTGAGTGAATGGTATCTATGCGAAGATAAACACAGTATTCAAGGCCTATCTTACCATGACTGTATTCATCAGCTTATTATAACACAGCAACGCACCGAGAAATGCATCACTACACAGTCGAGCTTAGCCAACCAGCCAACGAGCAACTCGACGACAAGCACTACAGCCTCAGTCTACCCGTACCACACTACGATACCACTATACATCGTACTAATATGTGCCTGCACGGCGATATCCACAGTTTATTACAAGCATTGGCTGAAACACAAGAAAATACCTATATCCTCTGAAACTGAAGTACAATCAGGAGTATCCGGAGTTTATGCTATCCCAATGAACAGAAGGGTTGTTCTCGATCCACCCCCAGCTCAATTTACGCCATCAGTCTTCAATAATCGCTGTTCTTCGGCGGGAGGTGTTACGCAAGGCTAACATATGAAGATCGCGGCGCTTGCATTCCCGCTATCACAGAGCCACCAAGGTCATGCGTCACACCGCGCCACTGCAACGCATTGTCAGCATTTCGTTTACCTAGTTAGTCTTTCTTGTTTTATAATAATGCATTTGTAATTCACTTTTGTTTAATACTTCGATCAATTATCATCTCTCTTAGTTAATAGAAATTTAGGGTAAAGGTCGATTTTTTTTGCAACCTTCGGCTGCAGTAGCTAGGAGTACCTGAATCCTAAATTTCAAGCGTCTCACTTAAGCGGTTTAGATTTTTTATACAAAAGTCATTTCTTCCTTGGTGCGCCCTTACGGTACCTAAGCTACGTCTGTTCCAAATTTCGAAAGTGCCTACGTTTAGCCGTTTGGGCTGTGCGTAGATATGTCAGTCAGTCAGCTTTTCCTTTTATATATTTGGATTGTGCCAATAGATTTAATCTATAAAAAAGCGATCAAGCTTTTCGACGAACCCGTAAGCTAAGAAGGATCGATATCTCAAGTGTAGTTTCATGTTTAGTTACTATGTGTAAGTTATCCACCGAATCGACGTAGTACTAAGAATACACGACTGATTATGATTGGTCATAGATAGGACGCCAAGGTAGCGTTTACAATGCACGTCCTAATTAGTCTATCGTTGCACTCTGTACCGTTCAGACGTCTTCTGTGTGTATCTCGGTCTCATCAATCACCCGGGTCTTGTTTATCGGGCTGTGTGTTTATTTACTGTGACTTGGACTTTGTTTTGGATTGATAAATATGGCAGATGAAAAAGCTGTAAAAGAAAAGGCTTAGACAGGCGTTTTCTTCAACTGAGAAAGTTCGCCGCTTCGCCGTCCACATCACACAATGATATATGCAAAACAGTCGCAAGTTCAATGGGAGTAAATTGAACTTCGATTTATAGAGTGATCGCGGAAAAAATCCAATGTGCATCTGAGCTCCCCGATGAAGAAAAAAGCACGCCTCTCTATTTGTGATAAAATTGATTTTACCAAATGTGCGATTCGAAGAATAATTCACAGTTTCTTTTTAAAAAACAAAATTCCAACTCTCGACGGAGTGTTGAAGATAATTGAAGAAGATGGATAATTGTGGAGTTTTAAAAGAAGATCTTTTTCTATCTAAATTTAGTAAAAGATGCAGAAACTGTATGATGACTGACCGGGAAGACATATGTTTTTGGTGATGGATAGGATAATCATTTTTTAAGGAAACGCGCACTGATATGATATTAAAAGTTTAAAACGGGTATTATAGTGCGAGAATGTGTCGGAACGTCGGGCAAACAACGAAAGTAAGCTGAATGCTTATGTTTGGTTTCGCGCTATTATGAAAGGCAAAAGAAGCTGGAAATAAATTTTATTATTAGTATGAAACCTGGATTATTGAAAGCTGTACAACGTCGAAAGTTTGGTCGAATACAGTCATCACCAGTGCACGTAAAGCATGTATCTCTGGATTGACTATCGGCTTAAAAAAATCCCTTAGGTAATCTTTTATTTTCTATTGTTTCATTTGTTTGACAATAAACAAAGAATTACCGCCAATACAGTAGCACTGCCTGACTATAATTAACGAATTATCTCTATTGTTTCAGAAAACGGTAAACGATTCGTGGAAGAAGACCTGCTTGTCTTCGAAACAAAGAAAGACGACTACTGACTATCATCAGGAGATGAAATCAGAGAACTTTGATAATTAATTTAAAGGGCAGCATGGTTTATAGTTAACAATATTGAGTTATAATGTCTGTGCGCGTTTCATTAAAAAATGTTTGAAAGGATTTGGAGAATTAGAACTCCCACAAAATGAAGTTATCGTAATGAATGAATCGGAAACAATTTGATGCCTGTGTAATTGACGAATACGAAAACAAAAAATATGACTGCTCTTCGCCTACCGCCATACCACTGCGAATTAATCCCTATAGAGTTAATATGGCCCCAAGTTATCCTCGCCAATCACACAAATTTTAAACTGAGGGACCTCAAAGAGTAAGTTCCTGTAGGAATACAGAAAATATCTCCTGAATAATGGAATAAATGTGTCAAACATGTGATTGAAATTGTGGAACCGCAAATGGATCACAAATTTGAAAATTTATCTGAATCACTTATCATAAATGTAAACGATAGTAGTGTAAGCGATACATCGACGTAACAAATTGATTAATAAAAAAAAATATTACACTGGACATACAATTTTTTTTTGTACCTATTTCCTACTCCTTCCCTTTCTTTTCCTCATCTTAGTAGTGTAAACACAACTTTACTATTTTCGTGAAACACGTGTGCGAATGGGCGTGACTAACTTATTTGTTGTCTTTGTCTTTTGTAGGGAAATGTAGGGCAAAGAGGGCGCTATACTACGTCGATTCAGTGGATTAACATTAGTAAGTGATAAGTAATTAAAACACTAATGTGTTGATTCAGTAAGTGTTTATTAATTTAATGTGATTAACACTTAATGCTATAACATATCAAAATTTCAACTGCAACCACATTTTCCTCTCTCTCGGGTTCCTTTGATATTTTTTCAAAAACCACCAACGCGGCATAAATAGCAAAATTCTGCTGAAGCATCACCCGAAAGCGATTTTTAAAATTGCAGACAATCTTCTTAGCCATTTATATTTCGCGCGCGCAACATCAAATTTCAACAATGAAAACCGAAATCCGTTTTACATACAGAAGCCATGATTCTTTGCTTTGTTCTGAAGCGTTAACCCGAAGCAAGTGCGCGAAGAAATGTGAAAAATTGTGGTCGGAAGTAGCGCAGACCGGCTTCCATGCAGATATTACTGGCACCATCTTGCCACGTCCGGCAGCGAGGGGTAAAAAGGTAAATCATGACTCTCAGTTTTATTAAAACTTCCTACCCGAAGAGATATCATGGATAATCGTTATGATATTATATAGGTAGTATGCGTGTATTAACATGATGGTTGAAGAGATTCCGAAATCCATAATCGCAGTGATTCCTGTTTACTCACCATCAACATTTTTAGTCATGTTGATAATGGTTGCAAATTGTTAAAAAAAATATTGTAACATTACGTGACGAGTGCTGCGAAGACTTTTTGTACTATAGACTTTTAAAATCTATTACGTAGTGTGCATCAGTGGCACAGGAGCGGTTAAAAGACAGCCAGAGCATTTCCTTCACCGTGAAAACGCTGAAATGCTTTTATAGCTTTTATAGAAACACAATTCGTACATTCGCTCGTGCGGGAATAAAATCGGGGATCTGGTTGGTCTCAAATCAGTCACTAAAGTGATACATAAAGCTTTTACTAAAGTGATTACAAGTTTAATAACTGATTAACAACTATTACCTACCCCTCTACCAATGATCAATGTGACTGTACACTGTCAGCGATAGTGATTCTATAAGTTTGAACTCTACGAAGCTTCATTTTATTTTGCCAAATCAGTTGGACAAAATGCCTTTTCTACTGAATAGTATCTCATTCCATTAGTCTACACTATCCATTAAGTTACACAAATTATTATTTTTACTTGAAAACAGAGAACACAAATTGTCAGTTGATTTACTTTACTTGAGCATGTTCTCGTGATTTCTATAAGACAATTCCTCAATATGAGACAAACCACAGGGTTCTATCCTACATTGTCACTGAACTGAAACTATCCAATATTGCCAATACTTACGTAACAGCTAATAACAATATCTAAGTTGGACCATTCGTTTGATGTTACAATCGAAGTGGATGAATAGATAAAATCAAGAATTTACATGTCCTAGTTTACATGAAAAACTGTGTATACTGGGTTCTAGTTCACCTATTTAATTATTTTCTAAACTTTCTTAACATTGTAAAGTAGAAAGACAACAGTAGATAGGTGGGAAGAAATAATATGGTTGGAAATGAAATAGCTAGTTTAGCTTAACCCAATAAATCATGTTTGGTTAACCAATTGTCACTAAAAGTACGTTTCTTAGATTGCCTCATTTAAATTGCTTCGTCTGGAACTTGCTTTCGTTGCGCCATCTGCGAGAAACTTCGCGTTATCTTCCCTATTGATGAAAATATTTAGAAATCATTCATAAAAAAAAAACCGGAAGTGTTCGCACCGGAAGTCATTGAATGTACGAGTGTAATATCGGACACACACAACAAAAAGGGGACGGAATACGTGATGATTTGGAAATACTATTAAAAGTCGTATTATATTTTTGCTATGGCCTACAGAAATAAGGGTTACGAGTTAAATCACCCTCTTCACCGCGTGGTGCCGTCATCAGTCGAAATCCTGCTGTCCAACAACGGGTATTTTTGAACTATGTGTCACACATTTTGAACTCTATCCGCCGGAAATAGAATCGAAAAAAACTACCTTAAAAGTCAGTTTACGTCCCGCGGGCTCGTTACGCACTTACTCACGAATACAACGTTGGAAATTCATACATATTTTTTCTTGTTGAAATTCAAGGCTTACATATTGTACATACCTCCTCCATATTGCAGGACGGATAGAGAATCAAAAGGAGTGAGTGAATTTCACTTTACTTACTTAGCCTAACCTGCATGAGCTCTACTGCATTTGTACAACAAAGTTCATAATCTCTAATGGAATGCACAGAGCGTTTGAGGACATGATGTCACTTAGGAAGCTTTTAACCAATTTGTTATGATTTTGAAGGAAAAATGTGTGATTATTAGATCAGCTTTTATGCTGATTATTGTAAATATGTGCATCTGGTTCCAGTATTTGGATGTACTAGATCAGAACGGGATCGAGTTTTGTAATTCTAAAATACATTTAATGGACCTTTCGCCGTTATAGTGCTTAAACAGGTACATATAGGTCGAAAGAACCTATTGATATATGACCGAATATTTAGCCGGACTCGAGCACAAAAATTTCCGATTGCAGTCTAAGTATCGTAGTAATAGTAAGCCAACTAGGGCTTAAGCCATTCCTTCTTATTTCGATGTACAAATAACCTCTACGTATTGGTACACACTTCAGTAGAGAGATCGAGTTTCTTAGGTCACCTTCCCTTTATTAACGGCGTCTGTTCTGCTTGTATACTAACATACGTAGCCTACGTATGCATTGCCTGTTATCCTATTAAGGGTTACAGAGATATGGGTATCATTATTAACCACCCAAATCTCACGAGGGGGTAACCAACGTATAGATGGTAAGCCCTTCGCCGCTATAGGAAATGCAAACCATTTCATAATATTCAGATTTCCTCACGTTTGATTTGCTTCACCGTAAGAGCACCGCGTGCACCAATTCCGTTGATACAATTTGGAAATTGAACCACTTGATACTACCCCTTGGTTCCAAATCAAACAGTGTTAGGATAAGAGAGACACATAAAAAAGATCGCGAATAAGATATCGTTTAACGTTTTATGATAGTTGAAGTTACCAGAGCGGCGAAAGTGGAACGAAGCTAGAGATTGCCTTATTTCAGGCCTGTTCGTATTGTCAATGATTTAGATATTGTTTCATCGCTTACCTTTCAATTGAAAGCCCAACAGAAATAGGATAACGTTGGCTTTGTACTTAAGTTGATACCTATTGCGAGCGGAATTCGTAGTACAAAATACGAAGCTATTTCATATTGAAGCTTTATCCCGCTATGGTAGCAATGTAACAATGTTTTCTACGTAATTAATGTAAGTGTATAATGGTCGGCTCGTAATACTATCTGCGAATAATCATTAAAAAAAATTAGAGCAGGTGTTTGGAGAAGAGACTTGGGAATGAGCGATTAGATGGACAAATTGTAACGGAAAGAAATGTGTATAATTCTATGTAGCTTTCGCACCGCGAATATATCTTAGTCAATTATGAAAAAAAAGAGGCTGATACGGCAATTCCCATTGTGCAATGAGGATCCTACGACTTTCTTACATAAAAAAATCCCATATGTTTGCATACATACGATGTTTGCTATCCTGATTTAAATGAAAAGCTCTTCAAAGGCTAAATCGACTAGGTACTCAATTTGTGCATCCGATATATTATCGGATTACGCAAATGTGATCATATTGTCGTTATTTTGATGTTTTTTTTTGTAGATCTCTCACACCGCACATATGCGTTATGAGTGATCTTTAAAAAGTAACACAAATGTGATGCAGCTCACCTGACGGAGTTATAATTTTGTTAATTGTATTTACAAATTCTTTACAATTTTCAGTCTGAAAGTGAAAAGTATAGTCTCAACAGTTTCTAAGATATACACTGTCGCATGATACCAATTACTAACTATTTCAGGGATTAGCATTTACAATTTTTTGTCACCACTAAGAGGTTCTAACAAATTTCCTCTAAATCGTCAACAAATTTCGTAAATATTGTAACAACTTTAAAAAACGATCCCTCGAATCACCTGCACACATTTTTAAACTACAGCTAATGCACGAGCACTATCTAAGGAAACAAGAGTGAAACTTAATTTTGTATGATATGTATTATTATATCCTTGGAGTAATTATTCATATGCTACGAATTAGTTTTAATTACCTGCATTTCACCATGAATACTGCTTATTCCACCGAAATGGTTTATTGTATCAAATTTTGGGTACACTTCAATATTAAATATTCCATTTGCTCTAATGTGTTCCCCATAATAAGAACGGGCTTGTTGAACCTGATAGGGCCCTCATGCCAGTAGCAGTGGCGGGCCGTGAAATTTTCATCAGGGTAAGCTGTCTCCTATGAGTAGGTACATACGACACTAAAATAACATTAAGTAGGTACCAATTTTGTGCCAGACTACAAAATATTTTAATAGAAGATCACAACATCAATCACTAGTTTAGCAAAATTAATATCTATCTCTATTACGTTACGTCCCCAAATTTTGCTAAGCAGCTGATTCAGGCGCTGTATGCCAGAAACAGAACTAAACAGATCGTTGTGGAATGTGGATGCCTTCCTCTTCCCAAAGCACTACATAATAACCTTATTCTGCCTAACTAAGTAAATACACTAAAAAAACAAGAAACTACCTCATAATACCTTGTGTTTGCTCCAAGTTCAAATAAAAACAATCCCGGCGAAATTCGTCCGCGACTCTGCACTTTTCACTCATATTTAGTTCAAAGAATCGACCCACATTTGTAAACAAACACTTTTACGCACATCACTTTCACACATTAGTCTCCATTTTTGTCTAATTTAATTATTCTATAAAAGGAAGGCGCGAATGAACGTGCATAACCTAAAACAATGCATACTCCATTATAAATAAACAAACAATACTTGCAATATGTCAAATTGTCAACATGGCCGGCACCTCTCTCGCTCGCTCACACACACTCTCTGTCGCATATAATTTACGCATATTAGCGTCATAGCATTCTAGCCCTTATTATTCCAATAATGTATGAAAAAACGCGGAAGAAGCTGCGCTTACGCTATGGCGTATGTTTCTCCATATTTTTCATAGTAACACTCCGCGCTAATAGACTGAGGTGAAAAGGATGTATACAGAGAAAGAGAAAAAATAGGAAGCTTGAGGTCTAGCAGCTTCCCCGGGCTAGACGACGGTCGACGATGCAACGAAGCGGCAGCGTCCCATGAATTTGTTTTCGTTGATGCGCTAAATACTATGTTTTGATTGGTTGAGGCGAAATTTGTGTTACCTATCGATGGAACGATGAGGCAACATTGCACGAATTTGTTTTCGTTGACACGCGGAAGAATAGATTAATGAGAGATTAGTGTTTTGATTGGTCTAGAGCGAATTTGTGTTTTCGATACACATTTTAAATAACCGAAAGTCTGTTATTGATAAATTGCCTAATTTACAGTACCTACGTGACGACTAAATGTGTTATAGATACCTAACTACGCTAATTGTTTTAGTCAATTTGCCAGGGTATGCAGAGCTTATTTGCTTCTATGGACGTACCGCCCCTGGCCAGTAGTCTGGCTGTGTGCAATGCACGTAACATTGCTATGTTGTAGTTTTAAGGCACTTTCCAAGGCCACTTGCGACGACTATATCGTGAACACGTTTCGTCGTGTTCACGACGTGTTTCGTTAGCCGTGTGGTTGACGGCGAATAGAATACATGTGTCACCACCCCAGCCAAACTTTTCCAGCTATGGGGGTCGTAAGAGACGACCGAGGGAACCCTCCAGAGGACGGGCAGCAGCGCTCTCTGTGAGTTAAACCACCACACCACTGCGATCGCCTGCCCAGCGTGGCGATTATGGGCATTTACCTCCATTATAAGCACAACAAGGCCACGGCCCCCAGTTCCCGGTGGCTCCGCTATTCCTGGTCACGGTGGCGACCACGGTAACGGCGGAGCGAAGAATCTCCGGGTTATGGGAGGCCACCACAAACGACTGACCCTGGCCACGTACAACGGACGCACGCTACGGCTTGACTCGCATCTGGCACAACTCGAGGTGGAACTTGGGAAAATTAGGTAAGGGGCACATATTGGGGCTAAGCGAAGTCCGAAAAGAGGGAGAGGACACCATTACCCTCAAATCGGGCCACCTAATGTCCTTCCGCGAGGGAGACCAACAATCCCAAGGCGGCGTTGGGTTTCTTGTGAATAAGTCCCTGTGTAACAACGTTGTGGACGTGTCTAGTGTGTCCAACAGGGTAGCATACCTTGTCATAAAACTTACCGAGAGGTATAGTCTCAAAGTGGTACAAATGTATGCACCGACCTCGACACACCCGGACGATGAGGTGGAGAACCTGTTCGATGATATATCGAGGGCCCTCCACTCCACTACCAAGACGCATTACAGCGTTGTTATGGGGGACTTTAACGCTAAAGTGGGAGTACAGAATTGCAACGAATCGGCAGTAGGATCCCATGGATTTGAAACAAGGAATCATAGGGGGCAAATGCTAGTAAACTTCCTCGAACGAGAGGGGCTATTTCTGATGAACTCAAGGTTTAAGAAAAAGCCCCAAAGGAAGTGGACCTGGCAAAGCCCCGATACTATGACTAAAAATGAGATCGATTTCATCATGACGCACAAAAAGCACATATTCAGAGACGTCTCTGTGATCAACAGGTTCAATACCGGTAGCGATCACCGACTAGTCCGAGGCTCTCTGAATATCAACCTTAAGGCTGAACGTGTCCGTCTGATGAAAGCCAGGCTCCAACCAACCATGGTCCAAACTATAATGGGATCCGAAGCTTTCGAGCTAAGTTTGCAGAACCGATTCGTTGCCGTGGAAACCACAGCAGACGTGAACAAGAACCTCGAAAATGTGACTCGGGTCCTCAGGGAAGTGGGTACGAGATTTTGTGAAATGCAGCGTAAGGGCAGTAAGTCAAAGCTTTCCGGGGAGACTTTACGGCTGATGAAGGAACGACGTGAAAATCCGCCCGTCACTTCGACCGCAAGGCGGGCTCTAAACAAAGAGATTAGTAAGCACGTGCGGCACGACCTCCGACGCTACAATACTCTTTCAATAGAAAGAGCGATTGAGCAGAATCGGGGGTCAAAAGTGTTCGTACAATCTCTTGGAAGAAGCCACCTTGCGAAAATGACCACAGCAAGTGGAGAAGTCGTCACTTCGAAGCCGTCAGTCCTTTCGGAGGTTGAAGACTTCTATGGCCGGTTGTACGCATCGCATGCATCTCGTCCTGATTCCGAAAATGGGGACTCTAGAGCCACATTGACACGCCACTTCACCGAAGACCTGCCAGAAGTCAGTACTGGCGAAATTGAGATCGCTCTTAGACAGCTCAAAAACGGAAAAGCTCAGGAGAGGATGGCGTTACAACAGAACTATTAAAGGCTGGAGGTAAACCGATATTGAGGGAGCTCCAAAAGCTTTTTAACGTGTCCTGTTCGAAGGGAGAACTCCGGAGGCGTGGAGTAGAAGTGTGGTCGTCCTGTTCTTCAAAAAGGGAGACAAAACCCTGTTGAAGAACTATCGACCCATTTCTCTTCTAAGCCACGTCTACAAGCTGTTCTCAAGAGTGATCACAAACCGTCTTGCGCGAAGACTCGACGAATTTCAACCTCCGGAGCAGGCTGGATTTCGGAGCGGTTATGGCACCATAGACCACATCCACACAGTGCGGCAGATCATAGAAAAAACTGAAGAATATAATCTGCCCCTGTGTCTAGCATTCGTGGACTATGAGAAGGCCTTTGACTCGGTTGAGATCTGGTCCGTTCTGGAGTCTCTGCAGCGTTGCCAAGTTGACTGGCGATACATCCAAGTGATAAGATGCCTCTACGAGGCTGCCACCATGTCCGTCCAAGTACAAAATCAGCAGACACGTCCCATACCATTGCATCGAGGAGTGAGACAAGGGGATGTTATTTCCCCGAAATTGTTCACAAATGCAATGGAGGATATGTTCAAGACGCTGCATTGGAAAGGACGTGGCATCAACATCAATGGCGAGCACATCTCTCACTTGCGATTTGCAGACGACATCGTCATCATGGCAGAAACGCTGCAGGAACTTCAACTGATGCTGAATGACCTAGCTGATTCTTCTCTACGGATCGGCCTACGGATGAACTTGGATAAAACCAAGGTCATGTTCAATGAACATGTTCTACCGGAACCGATTTCAGTACACGGCACCGTTCTCGAAGTTGTTAAAAAATATGTATACCTTGGGCAGACATTGCAGTTGGGTAGAAACAACTTCGAGGACGAGGTAAACAGAAGAATTCAGCTGGGTTGGGCAGCATTTGGGAAGTTACGTCGAGTCTTAACATCAGCGATCCCACAGTGCCTGAAGACAAAAGTCTTCAATCAGTGTGTCCTACCTGTAATGACATACGGAGCTGAGACGTGGACACTGACGGCACGGCTGGTCCACAAGCTCAAAGTCGCACAGCGTGCTATGGAAAGGGCTATGCTCGGCGTTTCTCTGAAGGATCGAATCAGAAATGAAGTGATCCGACAGAGAACCAAAGTCATCGACATAGCTCATCGTTTAGCAAGCTGAAGTGGCAGTGGGCCGGCCATATTTGCCGTAGAACCGATGACCGTTGGGGAAAACGAGTTCTCGAGTGGAGACCGCGTCTCGGCAAACGGAGTGTAGGACGCCCTCAGGCAAGGTGGACTGATATATACGCAAGATGGCTGGCAGAAGCTGGATGCGAGAAGCCGAAAACAGATCACAGTGGCGTGCAATTGGAGAGGCCTATGTCCAGCAGTGGACAGGTATGGGCTGATGATGATGATGATGATGACGTTTCGTCACTTGTCTGGATATGTTAATCAATTCGTCCATTATCCCGATCCGTTTATATTATGAGAAACTAATGTTTTAGTAATAGGTACCTACCAAAAATTACAGATTCTAGAATTTAGGTTACCTAGATTGAATACTCAAATCGATTATTAACCATTCGGCTAATATAGTGAGCAAAAGTTTAGGCAAAGAAGACGTAAGATGCCTCCTTCGTCTCTGTGTAGCTACACCACATTTGATGCATCTCATGATGATGTTTTAAATCTTTGGCAGTAGGAAAAATATCAATCCAAATAGAATATCGAGGTAACTGGGAAATCAGCACAATCGTGGAACGTCCAGGAATTACGCAAAAATACAATGGGTAAAAGCGTGGGAGTCAATATTATCTGCAATTTCTATTGCAGTTGTTGTTGAGACCACAGAACATTTTGTAAACAAAAATATCTGTTAATTTTCTTTAAAAAGTCTTTAAAGTTCTACCAAAATATGCTATACGTGATAAATATTCAATATTAAGTTGCTTAATGCTTGAGGCAGTACACACCGATGAAAAAAATTCCATTATATTGGCTGTGCTAACTAACGGCACCCATAGAAATGAGTATTTCTTTACTTATTCCTCTGTGTTAAGAAAGCAGAAAACTGAACGTGACAAAACAACATTTGTACAGTAGGAATATTAAAAAATAATAGTATTTTATTCATTCAATCAAACTGTCATTCAATATGCACTACAATTCATTCGCTTGTATAAATAAAAATGTAATCCCCACTGTTGATTCATTTAATAAATAACTGTTGTCTCTAACACTGGTTTCTTTTCACTGTGTACTTGTGTGTGTACTAACTACCTTTTATTAAAAGCACTAAAAAGAAAGGAAAATCTTTTTGAAATGTACCTCTATGTACCTAATATTATGACATAACCACACTACACATACACACACAAATTGCAAATAAAACTTGTACAAGTTTATCCGGGAAGTGATGGAGTGCTTTCTTTACAAAATCAACGGCACTGAAATAACAAAATCTTAAAAGCGCTAAGTCGCCAGACCGCTCTACTGTGGGAGCCATCTGACTGTCGCAAAGGCTAAAGACAATGCAGCATCCATTAGTAAGTACTAACCAACAATGGGCACACGAACAATGAGACATTTTCCTTCTACAATGGTTCTTCCTGAATATTGTATTTGACTGTACATTGTCCCCGAACCTTAATGGAGACCACCAACGTGTAATATAGTCAAACACTCTTGAAGCGTTACATTTACAAGCAACTCGGACGATTTAACGCGAAACCAAGAGGAATCTGGCTCTAGGTAAATTGCGTTTAGTATGAATTGACCGAGTGTGTCTACTCAGTTAACTTTCTGAAAGTTCTGACGTTGCACTACGATACCAAGTTTGAGAGTGAACTTTGCAAGTTCCGGAACATTTTACGACGTATTTCATACACGAGTGTACCTAAATTAACTGTGTGGCGGTGTAATTTTGACGGTGTTCGAGCAAACTGTTAAGTTTTATGACAACAAAAACTAACACGTTACGTACGAAGTGTTGAGTATTGTGTAGCAATCCTACATTTATATTAAGTAAAATGTTTTCGTTTTTTTGGACTTTTGTTACTTATGTCCTGAGCTTGTCTGCGACAGAAAAATTATGATATCAGACCGGGGTTAAGCAATCATCAATGACCACTTGCTATGCTAACTTATATTTATATTATCCTATATATTGTTCCTGAAGTATTTTTCCTATTGGTAATATTATGCCCATGCAATATCCAGCTTTGCTAAGTTGGCTTTGGTAAGTTCTGTTCAGTCAAGACAATAATAATATTTGGATACCAATATATTAAGGTAAGCATAATATGACAATGTACACAAAGTTGAATTGAATGAATAGAAATGCATGGTTATCAATTGCCCCCGGGAAAAACACTTCAGGAACAATATAGGTAAGATTTACTAACCAATTCCCGACTACTATTGCAACCAAATTGTCAGGCCAAAAGTGATCTCAGGGGTGTGTCCAAATTATATTCATCCTACTCGATTCAAAATAAAGAACAAGAAGAAGGGAAAATACGTTTATATATGTATGACACGTCTATCGACAGTCTATCTACTTACTAACCTACGACTTAATTTTTGAAAGTTAGGTGTGAAAGGAAACTGATCAAAAGCGGTACTTGCACAAAGCAGTGTATAATTCAGTTTTGACACGTGTATCATGTTAGAGATTACTTTAATATTATAATACGTCGAACTGCCTACTCATTTGGGAGACAGGCGTGAAGTGGTAATGGTAATACGTAGAAGAAATGGAGACAAACATGCAAACTTACAAAATAAATACGTGTATACTCTTGGAAACATAAAATTCAGCACATGGGATGTCAGCCGAGATCTAGATCATATCGAGTTTATCTGCAGAAAGTTCTACTCTTCTCTTCAGTCAGTAATCCACTACAAAAACTTCTTTAGAAAACAAAAATCTCTTAAGTTAATTCTCTCCTCCTTCCCATTATCGATTATGCAGACCTTACTGAGGAACTCCTTAATAAACTTCTGACGTACAATCATTCTTGGTATCTCCGTTCCTCCAGTAATCTAGTCCTTAATGTCCTCACTCAAAAATCTGGTTTCAAGTCCAATTATTTTGCCGTGACAACAATATAAATAAATAGCCCGTATAAATATAATATAATATATAAATAGCAATAAATATTTTATAACACCACACACATTGCTTTCCTGCCATGTTAAGTGCTGAAACACTAGTTATGGAATTCAGATAATAAAATGTACTTACTAAAATACTTTATTTTTCCTTTTAAATACATTTTCTAATTTATAAAATTTCCATGAAGGTCGAACGGAGCTTCCTCCGTCCGACCTTGTTTTAAAAAAATCCTCAAGAGGCACTATGTCCAATCTTATAACTAACATCTTCTTGTATTTTATGGTATAGTGTGTGTGTGTATCTTTGTATTAATATTATGTATATAACTACAATCTATCTATATGAATCTATGTCAGATATATGTATGTTTGAATGTATAATTATTACATGTTTATATATATTTTGTTGTATTAATTTATATTAAGTCTAATATGTGCCCCCTGTATCTTGTAAAAATAAGGTTTTGTTTTGTTTTGTACTTTTTGATAATAAAGGCCCGCACGTTCCCCCATGTTGTGAGGTTGTCTGGTAAATAATAATTTGGTATTAAGTCCACCCATTGTAGTTTTAGTGCAATAAAGTATTAAATTAATAAATAGCCCAATCATCATTGATCGTGCTTTTATCTAATCAGTAATCCTGGTTCTAACAAAAGTCAAAGTGTTAGGAAAAAATGAGTGAGATTATCCCAGTAGGTGCTTAATTACATACAATTGTGCATTTGGACCAACTTTTAGGCCTTGTGCATTGATGCATTGATTTGGATATGGTGGAAGCAATAATAATGCCTTCTTAGGCAGCGGTACCACTGGGCATAGCAGGCGCTTAAAAAACTTGAAACAGGTTGTCACAGATTTCAAGAAAGATTATGAAAATAACTAGCTTTTGCCCGCGACTTCGTCCGCGTGAAATTCCTATTTTGCTCAGAATTTAGAATTTCATACGCACTACGCACCAGATCCACTACCAGCGTAAGGCGATCCCTATTAAATATAGACTATGATATCGAAGATAGGTCAAGTTAAGTTGGTCGTTGTATTTCCAAAAGTATTTATTATTTAAGAACCTATGTCCTTTCCCAGTTCTCAAACTACCTAAGTACAAATTTTTATTCAAATCGGTTCAGCGGTTGAAGCGTGAAAAAGAATATTATTATTAATAGCTGTGCCCCGAGACCATCAGCGTGTAACTCCTTGTATGTTATTATGTTAATGTATTGGTAATATATTGGTATTGTTCAGATCACTTCGACATGAGGCTTAAGTATATACATATATAATGAAAATAATTCAGCGCAAAACTTTCGGGTAAACTACGTTGAGAGTTGACCCGTCCGGTACGTGAACATAAAGAACTGCTAACCCGGGAAAGAGCGACATATAACTGACCGTGTGCAAAACAACTGACACCGAGATCTACTCCAGCAACACGAAAAGTCTGACCTAGAGCCTTATTTTTTTTTAGGTGGCATTGTGTAATAATCTACGGTAACTAAAAGGCTGTCAGTTCCCTAACAAAATAACCAACGTTAGTGGTCCTAACTTTAGCTACCTTACACTTAAAATCTTAATGACTATTTATACTAAAATATTCTAATATAATTATACCCAGAAATATATTCTTCTAACAAGAAATGAAACGCCTGTGCAATACTATCTACCTATACCTACTTCACTTAAAAATAAATACCTATAACTACTTTAATTAATAAAAGTATTTTTTTAGCTTAGCGCTTTTTCTTTAGCTTGTTTCTGTGCCCCATTGCTGGGCAAAGGCCTCCCTCTGTTTCCTAGTTTCCTACCTACGCTTAGTAATTTTTAATTTGAACGAATATTTAAACACCAAAACAACTAATACCTATTTTACAAAATATAAAATAACAACAAAAGAAATTCAAATAAACTATTAAAGACTAAATTATTGTCTGTCATCTGTCAATAAAGTCGAACGCTCTGAACGCATCCAAACAGCGAACAGCCAAATATTAAATGAACATAAATGAAGCTCGCCCTGGAACTCCCGCCTTTTTATACCCTACCGCCGCAGCCGCCGCCGTGAGCGCAACCGGTGTCGAGCGCGACAACCGTTACACAACACAGATTCAGTATTCACGTGCGACGGCGCGATGGCTTATTTCATGTGTAAGTTTAGTGTTTCCATACCGATTTGTAAGATTATTTTTTTATTAAATAGGTAATAATGTTAACTTTTTTAAATTAGGGATGAGTGAGAGTACCTATTAAATAACGTAAGAGTAAACAAATATAATCAGAATGCTCCGAACTGCTAAGCTATCAGGAGTTACACGTGTTATTGTGAGTCAACCATAACAGATAGACATATGCTGTTGCAGGATATATTTTAGACAATTTTATAGAGAATATTTCCGTCATACATGATTTCCATGTAACTTTAACCATTAAGGCTGCACACGCGACGGAAGCTTAAAAAATGGAGTAATTTCTCCCGTTTTCCCTAAATTTCCCTTCACTACTCTGCTCCTATTGATTGTATCGTGATGAAAAGTATCCTATAACCTGCCCAGGAGTATGAATAATAATTGTACCAAGTTTCGTTAAAATCCGTCGAGTAGTTTTTGTTTCTATAAGGAATATACTGTTACGCCCCGGGGTCGAGAAACAACGGCTAGAATGCCGTAGAGGTACGTCGAACATTCGAGAGGCCTAAAGAACATTCCAGTATCCAAGTCGACGCATACAAACCACTACACAGTGTCTATATGCGTCAGAATGTAGTAGAAGGATCTCGAAAGATCGAGAAAAGTGTGGTATATTTCGGAAGCCACAAGTACTTACCTCACCACAAGTAGGTATACTTACCTACTGTTGGGTGTAGGTATAAACACGCGAACCGTCGACGCGACTCACAAGTAGGTATAAATCTACTTACCTACTGTTGGAGTAGGTATAAACACGCGAGCCGGCCGTCGCGACGGTTAGGTATTTAATTATTATTATTAGAAGTCGACTCGAGAATGTACCTGAACCTACTCGAATGTTCTGGATTGTGTACCGTGGTTTATAAAGAGCGACGATCGAGTCGGCGGGACAGTTTCAACTAAACAGCGATATAGTGAACATCAAGAGAAAAAACTAAAGAGTGATAACAAGTGATTGTGTGATTGTGAAAGTGTTTATTAGCGGTGTTAGTTTAACGATTGTAATTAGTTTGTGTAATTATAGTGCCTGTATAAAGTGTAATTCTTGATTTTCGTAATAGTGTCATTTTTCTATCGGTACCCACCACCCCCCACGTACGTAACATTTGGTGTCAGAAGTGGGATAGAAAATGCCGATCACTCCACGAGATCAAGAACCGGAGGGCGTCCAAACCCGGAACCAACGTGCAGCGGAGGGCTCTACGGCAACCGTGGCTGGTCCATCTACTGTCACTGCACCGGCATCGTCACCAAGGCCGAAGGCCGAGATTGACCTTAACACCATCCTGATTTTATTGAAGGAACAATCACGAGCCCTTAATGAAAGCCAAAGGGAAGCTCGGGAAGCCCGGGAGGTCCAGGAGAGACAAGCTAAAGCCCAGGAGAGACAGGCTAAAATACAGGAGGAGCAGTACATGAAGCTGTGTATCAGTCAGCGGGAAGCCGAGGAGAGACAAGCTAAGGCCCAACGGGAAGCCGAGGAGAGACAAGCTAAGGCCCAGCAGGAAGCCCGGGAAGCCCAGGAGGAACAATACAAGAAATTGTGTAATCAACAGGAGGAGCAGTCGTGTATGCTCCGTGAAGTCCGAGAGTCCACAGCAGACTGGAAACAAGAGATGGCGGAAGTCCAAGGGAAGTTGATGGATATGGACGTAAAATTCGACAGTCGTATACAGGACGTCAACGAAAAGGTAGAAGACCACGAGACACGTCTACAGATCATGAAAAATGATTTCAAGAAACTGGAAGTCAAAGTGGCTACTGGTGCCTGCGGATCCGACATCTCTGTTCCAGGAGGTGGACGATTTAAGGTTCCCCCATTCGACGGCACTTCCTCGTGGACCGCATACAAACTACAGTTTGAGTCTGTCTCTCAGGCGAATGGGTGGAGTAAAGACCAGGCGAAGACAGCACTCACCTTGGCCTTGCGAGATGAAGCCCTCACTATATTGGAAGCGTTGGGAAATGAGAGGACATACGATCGCCTGCTTGAGGCTTTGGAGGCTCGATACGGAGATAAACATTTGGAGCACGTCTTCAGAGCTCAGTTGAAGGACCGAACCCAGGGACGTAACGAGTCTCTACAACAGTGGGCTTTGGAAATTGAAAAGCTGGTGAGAAAAGCGTACCAGACAGCGTCGGCCTCTTTTGTGGACAGCCTGCTCGTACAGGCGTTCATTGATGGTATTCGTGAGTTGGAGGTAAGGGCTGCTGTTCGATTGGGGCATCATGGAAGCTTGAAAGACGCAGTCGCCCATGCTTTGGAGGTAGAAGCTGTACGACAAGACTCTAGGCCTTATAAAGTGCGAGAAGTTTCTGTCAGTGAGTCGCCTTCTAAGAGCCGCGAATACAGTCCACGTTGCTACCGGTGTGGCGAAAGAGGGCACTTGCAGTCGAATTGCCCAAAATGGAACAACAGGCGCCGAAACCTGGATGCCACTGCAAAATCTACTGACACTAGTGCAGCAGAGCCGCAGCAGGGAAACGAGTAATAGCCAGGACTAAGGGACGAGTACTGGCTGGTGGTCGAAATGTCCCAGTTGTGATCTCACAAGCAAACGACGGGAATAGTCTGGTCGTCAAAGGAGGAATTGGACGGATAGCTTGTCATCTTACCATCGACACCGGAGCTTCTCGGACAGTAATCAGTTCTCGGCTACTTAAACACCTGACGAGAGATCACCTAGTCCGACCTAATCATCTAAACCTTCAAACGGCTACCGGTCAGTACATTTCCGTCCATGGGGAGCAAGAGGTGGAGATGAAGATAGCCGAAAGGAGTTATTGGCACAAAGTCATCGTCGCCAACATCGTTGATGACTGCATTATTGGGTTAGATTTTATGCGTAGATACAACTGTAAAATTGATGTTAAAGGTGGCGTCCTTAAAATTGGGGCTGATGAAATACCCATGGAAGGTGGTGTAAACGGGAATGTCTACTGTGCTCGAAGGACAGTTCTTCAGCCCAAATCCCAAGCCTTAGTTCCAGTGAAATTGCCGTACTACACGGGACGAGGATCTCACCGCTGCGTATTAGTAGAAAAGCTAGATGATGACTGCCCTTGGATAACCGCTCGAACCATCGTTACAACATCATCTGCAGCATTTATAAGGGTCCTGAACCTGAGTGATACCAAATACGCATTGCAGAAGGGAACTCGTATAGGTACTTGCGAAGAGATTTCTTGGTTAAGAACGTGTCAAGGTACGGACGTGAACAAGAGGCTGCCAAATGGAGATATGGACTTGGGAAGTCTATTGGACAGTTGCCAAGAAGATCTCAGCATGGAAGAACGCACAAAGGCGCGTAATCTTTTGCTGAAGTATAGTGACGTCTTTTCTCTACATGATGGTGACATTGGAAGGACTGGAGTAGTTCAGCACGAAATTAACACTGGTGAGATCATGCCTATTAGACAGCGTCCTCGGCGAGTTCCAGTGGCCCGGGAAAAGGAAGTGGAAAGCATGATTGAGGAAATGCAGGGAAGCAGGGTGATCGAACCTTCGACCAGCCCTTGGTGTTCACCGGTCGTTTTAGTGAAGAAGAAGGACGGCACTTTGAGATTTTGCGTAGACTACCGCCGACTTAATGATGTGACCAAGAAGGACAGTTATCCCTTGCCACGAATCGACGACACTTTGGATACTTTGAATGGGATGAAGTGGTTCTCCACGTTGGATTTGAAAAGTGGCTACTGGCAAGTAGAAATCAAGGAGGGAGACAAAGAGAAAACTGCCTTCTCTACTGGCAAAGGACTATGGCAGTTCAACGTCATGCCCTTTGGATTATGTAATGCTCCAGCTACATTTGAGAGACTAATGGAACAAATACTCGCAGGACTACTTGGAGATACATGCCTGGTATATTTGGATGACATCATCATCATTGGCAGAGACTTCGACGATCACCTCGCCAAGCTAGAGCAAGTTTTCTCCAAATTACGAGACGCAAGACTTAAGCTTAGTCCCAAGAAGTGTTCGCTGTTTAAGCGTAAGGTGAACTATTTGGGCCATGTTATATCAGCAAATGGAATACAGACAGATCCTGAGAAGATTAGTTCCGTAAAGGACTGGCCGATGCCAAAGGATAAGACTGCAGTAAGAGCCTTTCTGGGTCTTTGCTCGTACTACCGAAGGTTCGTTAAGAACTTCTCTGACATAGCCAAGCCACTACACCAGCTGACTGAAGAAAAGCGACCATTTGTCTGGACGGATCAGTGTGCTCTGGCATTCAACCACCTTAAAGAAAGGCTTTGTGAAACGCCTATTCTAGGATACCCGGCTCCTGACATGGACTTTATTGTTGACACCGATGCAAGTAACACGGGTATTGGAGGTGTCCTGTCACAGAAGAAGGGAGATCAGGAAGTTGTGATCGCTTACTTTAGTAAATCTCTATCGAAACCAGAAAGAAATTACTGCGTCACCCGGAGAGAACTGCTCGCTGTAGTAAAAACCTTACAGCATTTCAGCAAATATTTACTTGGCCGTAAGTTTCGAATCAGGACCGACCATGCAGCTTTGAAGTGGTTACTGGAGTTTAAAAATCCTGAAGGTCAAGTAGCTCGCTGGATTGAGCAACTCCAAGAGTATGACTTCCACATCGAACATCGCAGCGGGAAGTCGCATGGAAATGCAGATGCCCTGTCCCGAAGACCCTGTCCGGACGATTGCAAGCATTGCTTGAGACAGGAGGATAAAGACTGCATCAGGATGTTGCGGACGGATTCAGTCAGCGATGAATGGAGTGACGACGCCATGAAACAAGCTCAGCAGGAAGACCCAGACATTAAACCCATTTTCGATTGGGTCAAATCTGGAGTACCTAAACCAAAATGGTGTGACGTCGCCCCATTGAGTACGACAACAAAAAGTTACTGGGCTCAGTGGAACAGTTTAATGATTCACAACGGTGTATTGTGCAGGAAATGGGAATCGACAAATGGAAAGGATGCCCATCTACAAGTGATTATCCCTAAGAAAAGGGTAAAAGATGTGCTTCGATCCTTTCATGACGATGTTTCCGGTGGACATCTTGGTGTGAAGCGGACATTAATGAAAATTCGGCAACGATTCTACTGGATTCATTGTCGCGAAGATGTCGAGGACTGGTGTAGGAAATGTGTCAATTGTTCATCAGTCAAAGGGCCACATACTCGCAGTAGGGGTGCGCTAAAGGTGTACAATGTTGGGGCACCTTGGGAAAGGATAGCGTTGGACGTCGCGGGACCATTTCCAACATCTGATGCCGGAAATAAGTACATCCTGGTGATCATGGATTATTTTACCAAATGGCCCGAAGTGTTTGCGATTCCTAACCAGGAAGCTACGACAGTTGCGGAAAAATTGGTGATGGAGGTATTTTGTCGGTTTGGTGTCCCTCTCGAAATACACAGCGACCAAGGCAGAAACTTTGAATCCCAAGTGTTTCAAGAGACATGCAGAATCATGGGGATCCATAAGACGAGAACAACGCCATATCACCCGCAATCTGATGGAATGGTCGAAAGGTTCAACCAAACACTGGAACGACATTTGGCCAAGGTGGTTGATAGTCATCAAAAGGATTGGGATAGGCACATACCTCTTTTTCTGCTGTCGTACAGGTCGGCAACACATGAGAGCACAAACATGACTCCTGCATGTGCGAACTTTGGAAGAGAACTGCGGTTACCGGCAGATTTACTAACCGGAAGGCCCCCAGACACGCCTATGTCCATAACAGAATACGCGAGCGACTTACGAAATCGACTAGAAGATGTTCACCATCTTGTTCGAGATAATGGACTTCAAGCCAGTAACAAAATGAAAACACGCTATGATCGTAAGTCTAATCAATCCGGATTCGAGGAAGGTTCGCAGGTGTGGCTGCACAACCCCTTGCGCAAAAAGGGAAAGTCTCCTAAATTGTCACCAAACTGGGAGGGCCCATATAAGGTGGTGACCAAGATCAACGATGTGACATATCGCATACAGAGAAATCACCGCAGCCCATGCAAGGTTGTGCACATCGACCGGCTGGCCCGATACTATGGAGATAATCATGCTCGAGACGAGCACGTTTTAGAAGGGGGTAGTGTTACGCCCGGGGTCGAGAAACAACGGCTAGAATGCCGTAGAGGTACGTCGAACATTCGAGAGGCCTAAAGAACATTCCAGTATCCAAGTCGACGCATACAAACCACTACACAGTGCCTATATGCGTCAGAATGTAGTAGAAGGATCTCGAAAGATCGAGAAAAGTGTGGTATATTTCGGAAGCCACAAGTACTTACCTCACCACAAGTAGGTATACACCTACTTACCTACTGTTGGGTGTAGGTATAAACACGCGAGCCGTCGACGCGACTCACAAGTAGGTATAAATCTACTTACCTACTGTTGGAGTAGGTATAAACACGCGAGCGGGCCGACGCGACGGTTAGGTATTTAATTATTATTATTAGAAGTCGACTCGAGAATGTACCTGAACCTACTCGAATGTTCTGGATTGTGTACCGTGGTATATAAAGAGCGACGATCGAGTCGGCGGGACAGTTTCAACTAAACAGCGATACAGTGAACTTCAAGAGAGAAAATTAAAGAGAGTTAACAAGTGATTGTGTGATTGAAAGTGTTTATTAGCGGTCTTAGTTTAACGATTGTAATTAGTTTGTGTAATTACAGTGCCGGAATAAAGTGTAATTCTTGATTTTCGTAATAGTGTCATTTTTCTATCGGTACCCACCCCCCACGTACGTAACAGTATAATGAGACATACCCTAACAACATTAAATTTCTCTGTAAGATACGTCTGACCACGAAAAATGTATTTCTTACCTTTTGTGTGTGTTGAGAATCGTTTTCATCCATGACGTGCTGTAACAGCCGCCTGTTGGGCGACACATCCGTGATGGGCGTGACTATGGGCGGCAGGTCCTGGTTGGGCTCCGCCGCCGGGCCCGCCGGGTGGTCGTAGTCCACGCCGTTGATCGTACACCGTCGGAAGATCATCTTGTTCTCCGTCAACGTACCAGTCTTGTCACTGAATACATAACTAATCTGCCCCAAATCCTCAGTTATGTTGAGGGCGCGGCATTCTATCCGCGTGTTCGTCATAGGGTCATACATGTCAATATCCTGATTAATGTGGTATACTTGAAGAAGTTTCGTCATTTCTATAGTAACATATAGAGAAACAGGTATCATAACTTGTAGAATAATAATGTAAGTCCAGAATTTTAATAAACCTTCGAAAGCCGAGGAGTAGGACCATGGTATGAATGGCGGTGGGTTTTTTAAGTGGCTGTACTGGTCTAGCCATATTTTGCAGCCCACAGCGCCGGCGCAGCATAGGAACAGGAGTACTAGTACGCACCAGATGACATCGGTGTTCATTTTTCGTTCTAGTTTGGAGCATTTGTACCGCGGGCCACCATTGTTGAGCATGGCCTTTGTCTCGTGGCCCGCGTACACAACGATCCCTTCCACGAAGCTGGTGTTCTTGATAGTGCATTCTCGCAGTAGCAAGTTCTCCGGAGAGAGCGGTACTCGAACTCCATCCGGGTGAGATAACGTGCCCGTGAACCTGTATATTTTGGTCGAGGGGCGTTCTACTTCTACAGTGCTCCTAAATTGATTTGGTTTGAATTCCTAAAACAAAGGAGAGATATAATTTTACTAATGAACACTGAAATGTTTTTATTGTATAAAAGTTATCTATTTGGTTATAAATGTCCCAAAGTCCTCATTCAAAGGGATTACTTATTTAATTTGAGACATCAGACGTACATGTCACGCCCGAGAAACGGGAGGCGAGGAGAAGGGTAGGCAGAGAGACAAACGTGCCACGATCGTGACAAATAAAGGTCCGTGCCTGACCTCTACCTACATCGAGAGATATTTGTTTTAAAATACAATTGGTGGATTACTTTTTTGCTGCATGAAAATGTACAGAGTGTAATAACTATTAAACTGCAAATTTAAAAAAAACCCAATTTTAAATATACGTGTCGTGCTCTTTCATTTGGACATATTTATTCAAGTTACATTTTTCATCCCCACTTTCAACCCCCATAACTTTTGAGTGGGTAAACAGATATCGATCAAACATAGTTAACAACACGCTCGATCAAATCAGCTTTCAAACAAAAAAAATGCATTAAAATCGGATCAACCGTTTGGGAGCTCCGTTGCCTCAGACAGACACATACACACACAGACACGTCAAACTTATAACACCTCGTCGTTTTTGCGTCGGGGGTTAAAAAGGCCCCGAGTAATGGTCTTCGAAACGTTGATATGAACAACTTTTACTATGGCGACAATGTAACTCAGTATTGTAAACTATACCTTATCCGAAAACCCGGGCACGACGACCCTTTGTTTGAGATTGGTCTCCCCGTCAAGGTTGCAGGTGTCGAGGTAACAGACGCCGAGCGGGCAGGAGGCGTTCAGCAGCACCATGTCGGCCGGCACCGCCTCGTTGTTAGACAGGTGGACGATGTCTCCGACGCGCACGTCCCTCCACTTCACCGGCACGTACCTGTCCACCGACCTGATGACAATGTGACAAATACTTTAAATCATACTAATATTATAAACGCGAAGGTTTGGATGAACGGATGTGTGTTACTCTTTCACGCAAAAACTACAGAACGGATTTCAACGAAACTTTACAATAATACCTACATCAGAATAACACATCCCGAATTTCTCAGGGGAACAGTTTTGTTGTGGTTAAACAGACAGAATACGTCTATTTATGTACTTAGTAAGTAATTTTACATAGAAAAGTAAGGCCCGTATTCTGGAGCAATACATTTACTCAAGTGTTCAGGTTAAGGAATGTATAACAGAAATTACGCGGAAAAAGCTGCGTCTACTAGATATAAAATATGTTAGTCCTGTGTTTTCCAGATAGTGGAGACATTACTCTACGTTTTGCATGACCCTAGTACGCCACGTTTGTCTCAAATATCTTTAAGAGCTCATAAGCGCTTTTGCGTTACTCTTGCGGATTAAGTCCGATTTATTTTGACGGGCCCGTTGGTGTAGTGGTCAGCATGTCTGCCTCTGCTCCGTAGGGTCGTGGGTTCGATTCCCACCGCTTGCAGGTATTTAGGTGATGAGCTTTTAAGTACTTGTTGGATGTGTCTGGGTGTTTTATTTATATAAGTATGTATTTAAAAGAAAAAAAAATGTATTTAAGTAAATATATCTCGTTGTCTGATTTCCATAACACAAGTGCTTTAGCTACTTATCATGGGATGAAGGCAATGTGTGTGTTGTTGTAAAATATTTATATTTTATATTATTTATATTTATATTTATCTGGCCAATTAGCTTTTTTTTTTAATAAAAAGGAATACGCTAGGTATTCCTTTTCAGCATAATTTCTATGTAACTACAATTTCTCGTGTACAAGATGTTCAATAGGACATGCTTACGTATTTAATTATCTGGTTGTATTTTCCCACGACAACTCAAAGAGGTACTATTCGATAACAAATTTTTTAAATGTTTATGATAATTTAGCAAAGCGGATAATTATTAATATGTTGCCTAGTTCCAAATTAGTTAATTACTTGAGTGGTACCTACTGGTTGAGTGTTTGTGTAAGTGGATTTAAAAAAATATTTTGAGCCATTGTATCCGCGGTTTAGCCCTACCCATATTAAGTTTTCACTGATTTCTCGTAAACCCTTACATGTGATGCATGCCTCACACGTTGTCACAAATTGCGTCATTAAAAATAATAAAGAAACCGTGTTAAATGCTCCCGTTAATCAGATTCAGAAGTGCCAGCCAGAAGGTTTATACGTAAATTCAAGCTGGCTCTACACGTATTTTTTAAATTTTCTATTAAACCATTGTAGGTAAGTAAACTTTTAGCTCGATGGCTGTCACAAAAATATGTGACGGCCGTTCATTTAGTTTTTGTATGTCAAAATCACCGTTGCCTAGATTGAGAAAACAGCGAAAATTCGTTTTTCAAGCGGGCTCTGGCTGGCTGACACTTTTTAAACCGATTAAGCGTTACCTATTCTGAAATAAGGATGTACCTTAATTCAGAATAGATGACCTGCTTAAATGTGAGCTATTTCGAAGATGTGTCCAGCCAGCGAGCGTGAGCCATGTTTCGGTAGTACCTCTATATTCGATATACGTTACACTGCGTTGCGTTGCGTTTATTATTAAGAGCTTTAGAGTTGATGTTTAGCGTGATGTGGATCATAGTCACTTATCATAAACTAACTCTTTACTGACAGTCTTTAATACAAACATTTGTCAAGCGGAGCTAATGGATTAATTAAACAAAGTTGCAGATACGCTTTACTGCGCTGGTGTTTAATACAAAGCTGTTTTGAAACTTCATTCCAAATGGCAAAGTATTTTTAGTACACTCAAGGACACTGGCGACGTTCGGTTGATAGTCAAAAATTCTAGCGCCTACTTAGGTTAACGAATAATTAAAGAAACAGTAACGTACCAGCATCCGATATAGATAAACGTGTTATATTAAAGAACGTGATCACAGTAATGGCACAAACACATCGTATGTCGTGTCGAACTCACCGCCTAAATATCAGACAAACAGGTTTCTTTAACTAAACTTATAAAGAGCTTGAATATGACATTAAAACATACAAAATTAGCGCTTAGCTTTACCAAAAAGCCTGGTGTAACTTTTAACACATTGGTGGACAGTAAAATAGACACAATAGATGTTTTAAGGTTATGACGCCTATAGGCGTTTACTGTCCGGGAAAGAGTTAAATCAACATTATTACTGGTCTACTGACACCGATATTTGACACACAACAGACAAGTTGGTCTACAAGAAGCTTTTCCAATAAGCGTGGTATAACTATCAATACCGCGCTTATTTATAAAGCCCTGTATTCATGACAAACATGTTGATTTTTTATATTACTAATGATGCGGGTCAATTCATATTTAGTAGTGACAACGTACGTACGACCTTCCACCAAACGACAAAATAAATATTTACTGAACAAGTCTTACATCGGTCATTGTATACCTACCCATAACTACTACTCATTTACGGTGTAGAAACTTAGAGTTATTGAATTGTCAACCGTCATGTCATGTGTAATGTAATGAACTAAAATATTATGTTATTGAGCTTTTACAACCCAACTTTACTATGTTACTTTACCGTTCGAACGTACCATAATCGGTGCCCGGTTTTCGAGGTTTACCTCGATTACTCCACTCCACGAGGGATACCACAATCAGATCTTGCTTCGGTAATTAAAAATACATAAAATCCGTTTATACAGAAGGAATTTATCCGCGAATTTCTGTCACCGATTCTCGTTCGCCGGTGAGCGACTTAAAGCATACACAAACAGCTCTCTACAAAGGTAATTAATGTGAAAATTAACTCTTTGTTTAATTTATATCAATTAACTTACGCTGTATATAGAAAAAAAAACCAAGCAGATTATGGAACCGGTGCAAAATTCAAGTTTTGAACTATATACTTATAAGTACTGGACAGTTAAGTTTGAGAGCAAAAAATGCGGGTAACACTTTGGTATACAAATGGCCAATCTGAATATCTCGCAATCGATGAGAGCTATCTGAATAAAATAAATAGTTTTTAATAGACAATATAACAGCTTGTAAAACAAAGGCCAAAGTATTATTTGTCGCATTGTATTAAATGTTACTTTTAGAGTTTTACATTCAATTTAATTCTACATATGAATTATTGCTCTCGTGTGTATTTCTAGTCGTAAAGAAGTCAAGACGTTTTTTGGATTTACGATGATGAAAGTAAGTACTGAAGTTGTTACTCGACATAGTTTTTATAGGTGCACTTTATGATACACTGGCATTTCTTTCTGCTTGGCGAATCTCGAGATATTCTGCGACGTCATTCAGTACATTGTTATCGCCCTCCTTTCCGAGGCACACGTGTTGACATTGGTCCCACCCAAACACATACACTAAGAGTATCAATACCTGATCAATCAAACTTGGAAACCGATAAGAACATAACAATTCTGTCGGAGGAGGGATAGGCCTGTAACTTTTACCCGATATTTTGAAAGTATAAACCGTATATTGAAAGAATAATAAAAAGAAAAATGCTTCGATAATGGCCAGACCACGATTTCATCAGCGTAGTTTCATTCGATTTTCATTCAAAATTCCTTCGTATCCTACAAATAGTGTCGGGCCACGCGTATTGTAGGGTTCCTTCATAGTATGGTCGATGAAATGTGTAATAACTTATTTGTAAAAAAATAATAAATACACTTCACGCCTTTTAATCCCAAAGCGGGGTAGACAGAGGCACTTGCTTAATAAGCAAATGCCCACGGTTCACCAAGTGTCACGTTGGGTTAAATAAACCCAACGTGACAGAGGGTGAGCCCATCGTCGTTAGAGGGTTCACACACCTTGTGGTGTGCGGGTTTCATCAGGATGTTGTCCTTCACCGTACGAGCGTTGCGTTGCGTACATTGGCTCTGAAAAAGAGTCCCATTGGTTCACGTCCAGTAGCTGGACTCGAACCCGCGACCTCCCGGTTACAAGTCAAGTATCCGACCAACTGGACTACAGAGACGCTCAGTTATGCTTAAAGTAATCCACATGATATAATTATGTATATTGAAATTTAACTGTAAAATTATTATATATCTAGCTACGACAGCGATTCCCTATATGAACGAGTATCGGTAGATTTTCACATTTCCGAATATTCTACATTTTCTAATAAGAAAAACATGACTTTGAAAATAAAATTTTCTACGCTTTTCTTAGATGCTAAATGTACGTGTTATAATTTAAACTAACAAGCGAAGACCCAACCACAGTAAGTTGACCTTAAAAGCACTAAGCTACTCATGTCGACCTTCAAGCAGCTGTGTGTAATGCCCTTAAATTATTGTCTATGTGGGAAACATGATTACCAAAAACACCAACAACATTTATGTGTTACCTAGTATATAGAAAAAAAAACACCAGTGACATACAAAGTAACAAGATCAAGTTCATTATTATCGCAAACACGTGCCCCAGCGTGAGTCAATTACTTTCATAGCAGATACATCAGAGTCACGCTGAACTTTCTCTTGGCAAAACATAGCAACTCCGGCGCACAATATAGGCAAAAAGATCGGCAAGGGTGCTGTCTCACTGACAATTATTTAGCTGACCGAGATATTTACACGGCTTTTATTGCAAGCCATTAGGATTCAAAGTCGGGTGTACTTTTAGGGGATTAAGTATGTCACCGTTACATCAGCTGAGTAGTCGGCCACGGCAGGCAATGTGAAGGTCAGAACGTTCACTATCGGCCTCAGCGTGATGCCGTGGCTCTTCCGCGGATTGGATACGAATCAAAGATTGATACTATGTTACGATGTGAGAAGGAATTTACTATGACTACCTAATACTACCTATAGGATACATTATGTACTCGACAATTTCTTCCGCCTAGTTTTGGACTTTTATATCATACTAGTGGCCCGTACCGGCTTCGCACGGGTAGACATACATAAATAGGTAGGTACAGATATTTAAGTTATAAGGAGGCTAATTAGAACGACCGTGAATTAATAAATTAGAAAAAAATAGTTTGATTATCTTAAAGCCTCCCTGTACACAACGTTGGCTGTGATTTTTGTAGGTGGCAACAAAACGTATTGATTTACAGGAAATCCTACTCGAGAAAGAGTCGCATACAATTTATTTATGTATTCCTTAAGTCGATACCAACTATGGAAGAAGTTTTGTCCATGGGATTTATTTATTGTAAGTTTTTATTTATTTATTGAAGAAGTTTTGTCCATGTATTGGGTAAACGATATCTTTATAGGGAACTGTAAACTTTTAAAAGATATAGACAAATCAGTTGGTATCGAGAGTTGCTACAATCACATTATCTCTTAGTTCTTTGTTCAACAGTCTTGTACTATTACAAATATTGGGGGAGCTTAAATTTCTTAAGAGCTTAACAGGCGTACATATTTTTAATTTTAGTTCATGAGGTGTCAAGCCGGCAGGATTAAAAGAATTTAAAAAAATCATGACGTGGTCTGCACTGTATCTTCGATGTTGCACACAGTGACAACAGATTTGTAACATTTAAAATCCCCTGGTGCCTCTATCTATAGTAATGTTGTTTATCTCATTTACTGAGTCAGTTCTGATTGACAATATCGCTCTCGAACCGACAAATTTCTTACTGTAAGATTGTTGATGTCGGGATATTGTTTCTATAACGATTTCTATATTAAGAATAAGTGTGATTCTTAATACTAAAACCAAGTATGACGGGCCCGTTGGTGTAGTGGTCAGCATGTCTGCCTCTATTTCGTAAGGTCATGGGTTCGATTCCCACCGCCGACATGTACTTAGGTGATGACCTTTTAAGTACTCGTTGGATGTGTTTTGGTGTTTTATTTATATAAGTATATATTTAAATGAAAAATATATGTATACGTATATATGTATAAGTAAATATATCGCGTTGTCTGATTTCCATAACACAAGTTCTTTAGCTACTTAGCATGGGATGAAGGCAATGTGTGTGTTGTTGTAAAATATTTATTATTAAAAAAAAGTAGCTCTGAAATGAACTTTTTAAGTGAAGCATAAAAAAATCTAAATATTCAATAAGTTCATAATGGTGCACCCTCTTATCCCGCACAGGCCCTCTCTAGTCGAGTTACTCGATGCTCTGCGTGGCGGCCGCCGCCGGCATGTAATTTAATTTCGGCATGTATCTTTTGAATGGAATGTCCGATTTCAATAGTCAATATTCAAAAAGTAATCATCAGGTATTGAGACAGTCTTGAATATTAAATTATTTATTTGGATAAACATTTATAAATGGTATGGATAACACGGTCTGATTTTGATCGGTATTTCAACTTGTTAAATGTAAAAATTAGTTATAGTGACGTATACATAATGGTAATGGTCTCTCTTTTTGTAGATATTAATATGTTCTATAATATTGTAGATTATATGGCATTTTTTTTTACACCTTGTTAGTTTTAATAGGAATTTCTAAAGTTTTCTATAGTACTAGTACTGAATATAGCCTATGTTACTCAGTGATAACATAGCTTTCTAATGAAAAGAATTATTAAAATCGGTAAATACTTTTTGTGTTTATTCGTTAAATGCAAAAATACAAACATACAAATCTTCCCTCTTTATAATATTGTGATATATATAAGTACAAGCTGACCCGGAGAACTTCGTACCGCCTAACATTAATGAATGTCGTGTTACCTTTTAGCTGAACTAACGTAAGCTTTGATGAACGTAATACAATGATACAAAATAATATTAATATAGATAGAAACATAAAAGTATTTTACTATTATGAATGATGATTAAGAATAAAAATTAAAAAAATCGAACAAGTACTTCAAACACAAGTCAGAAAAAAAAATTGAAAAGCACCTTGTGGTAAACGACATTATTTGTTTTTTGGTCAGGCGCAAGAACAAATAAAGCGGATGGTTTGCCAACACGTGAGCATGCCACGTACCTATAATTGACCATGAGAAAAACATGCATTTTCTACATTGAGGCCACAAATATTCAAGGATTGGCCCTGTGATTTGTTGATCGTCATGGCGAAGGCAAGACGAATCGGGAATTGAATTCGTTTATACTCAAAGGGAATATCCGTTGGGGTCCTCGGAATCGTTGGAGGAAGTTCTTATCTTCCTCATCTTTAAATTTCCCTTTAAGTATCGACGCGTAAATCACATTTCTCATCAGTTTTCTTATCACCAAACGCGTTCCATTGCACAGTTCCAACTACCGAACCAACCTTCAGTTGTAAATTGTGCGGTGGTAAACCAGGACAACAAATGTTTGACATGTAATAAACAAATCAGCATTTATTGAAATGATTAAGTATTCATTACACATATAGAGTTTTCATTGTTTTTAATATGTATTATGCTATTCGGGACGGAGACAAATCCAAAGAATCAATAACCATGAAATTTGGTTCAGCAGAACTCGAGTTATACTTAAGTATTGTAATAAACCCATCTTTTGATATTGGTATCTATCTTTTGATATGTTGATATTGGTAGATGATATAGAAGTACATATTGATATTGGTAAGTATAAAATGGGTTACCCCGTTATGAAGAAATTTTAAAACCGAATTTGTGTTCGTTTTATGATAAGTTTGATAAGCACAGCGGCGGGGTTATGTGGAACTCGCACCCACTAAAACCCCAGTTGGGGGGCCGGGGCCCCCGGAACAGTCTGAGTCACTACGTCCAAGTGGCCCCAGCCGCGCTAGGACCTCGCGGACTGTCACCAGAATGGGGGCCATTTACGCACCCCCAGCTCACGATGTCGTACGGCGATAACAGGGTCACCACGGTACCGCCGGGACAATAACACCCTGGGAGACATAACATTTCTCTTCTAGTTTGATAATTAGGACTTAAGGAGCATATTGATGACAGAATCGCCTTTTTAAATCTGGTATCACTGTTTGTATGTCGCACTCTACCACGGAACACACGAATGTACACGGATATGGAATTGGAAGGAAACAATTATATTTGTTTCACGCTAACTTATACATTATTGATTGATACTTCTATACCAAAATTATAAAGAGGAAACGTTAGATTTTTTGTTTGTTTGTTTGAATTGAATAGACTCCGAAACTACTGGACAGATTTGAAAAAATCTTTCACTGTTGTTGGAAACCTAACTGATAGGTACCTAATGAACAAGTGTGCTCCATCGTAGACCACATCGCTGCTTAACATCAGGCAGCATAGTGGTCAAACGCTTGTTCATAGTGATAAAAAAGCTACATTATTCCTGAGTTACATAGCCTATATTTTATCCCCAAATTTCGGGAATGAAAAACGCGAGTAACACCGCGCGTTACAGCTAGTTTTAAATATAATGAATTCTGGCACCAATATTATAGTGTTTTTTACTCATTATGTGCAAGAATATCTTCTTCGTAATTTTGGAAATCTTTAAATAGCACATTTGAATCTAGAAAATATTTGTAGATTTCTCAAAGTAACTAAATTATAAAAAATGGATTGTTTTTACTTGGTGCTCGTGGCATTTTTATAGTGGGGATATCCGTCATGGATACTCCACCGCTGGCGGGGACAGGTACAACGGCGGCATTATGTGGGTCTCGAACCCACACAAAACCCCGCGGTGAGTGGTCGGCGTAATAGCCGGGCCCCCCGGAAAAGCCTGAGCCACTACGTCCAAGTTGTAATCATTATAACTATGAGCAATAAGAAATACTTATGCGCTATCGGAAAATACAATATACTTACTGTGTTCATCAGAATTGTTTATTGCCTACAAAATCTTGTAAACTGCAATATTACTACGTATATTAGGAAGTGATTGTGGAGAGTAGCCTTGGTGCACGTTCCTGGTTTGAAGCCGTGGACGAGGACTTGCAAAAAGTCTCTCGAGACGCATTGTCACGCGCGGTGCTATCTGACCGGATGTAAGGCGGTATCTTCTGACCTTCGAAAAGCCGCTTATAACGACAAATTGTTTCTAGCTTTAAGTATTCTATTTTAAATATGTTTTACTAGGTAACCCGGAAAACGCTGTCTTGCCAATATACATTTTCAGCAGTGTTCCTCTGTAATTATATATGTACATGTACTACAGACGTTGTCCTTTTTTTTTACGTTGAGGAATCCTCATGGACAGCCCGCCGCCATGGGGACAGCGAACGAGGTAGTGTCGGACTCTTACCGACTAAACCGCCACGATGACCTCTGTGTCGCGAGCAGGGCGGGTCCCGGGAGTACCCGGAGGAATTGCGTCAGGACCCGCCCAAGCGATCTGTCCGGTATTCGGACTCCGTCTCGGGGCAAACGGTGGCGTGTCTGCCCCAGCGACCTCCATCGCCGACGGTGGTTACCAGGTCATAGGGTAACCGCCGCCCTTCTCGGGGCCGTACAACGCCCGAACTACAGGGCTCAACAGACGTTGTCCTTTTTTTTTTTTTTTTTTTTTTGGGGGAATCCTCATGGACACCCCGCCGCCATGGAGACAGCGAACGAGGTAGTGTCGGACTCTTACCGACTAAACCCCCACGATGACCTCCGTGTCGCGAACAGGGCGGGTCCCGGGTGTACCCGAAGGAATTGCGTCAGGACCCGCCCAAGCGATCTGTCCGGCACTCGGACTCCGGCTCGGGGCAGACGGTGGCGTGTCTGCCCCAGCGACCTCCATCGCTGACGGCGGTTACCAGGTCATAGGGTAACCGCCGCCCTTCTCGGGGCCGTACAAGCAGGTGCCGGGAACCCCACTCCGACATCCACGACCCCAAGGACCCCTTTTAGGGCGCCTTATACGCCAGGCAGGGGATACCGTAGTCCTATTCTTGTCTAAACGCCCGGAACTACAGGGCTCAACAGACGTTGTCCTGTCTTAACTATTAATATGAATATAAAATTAGTATAGCCTCCAGGGTGGCCTGTGCCCAGCAGTGGATGTCACGAAATATAATAAACTATCCTATCTCTCAAGTTGGACGAAATTACATATAAATGCCAACTTTTGTGAATATCGGTAGCCTTGGTGAAGAGTTCATTGGGAACGAACATCATGACACTGGATTTTTAAACGGTTTTATTTAGCTCACCCCGTTTGTTTTAATTATTTATTCTTGGGTCAAATTTAGCAATTCAAATTTAAGTACCTTCCTGTTGTCAGATCGATCTGAAATTTGGTACACACCTTTAGTTCCGGTGACAATACAATTTAATGTATTTAGTATAATTGTAAATCCAAGATGGCGGCCACTACAAAATGGCGGATGACCTATTCTTTCACAAACCCTACAATATGGGTATCAAATGAAAGGGCTCGACTAGTAGAATACAGTACACTATAATAAATCCAAGATGGCCGCCGCTACAAAATGGCGAATTACTTATTGTTTCATGATACTTACAATATGGGTGTCAAATGAAAGAGCTCGACTAGTAGAATACACTATAACTAAAAACTTTAAAATAAAATTAATTTAAAAAAAACTTTTACGTTAAACGGTTTTATCGGAACAGAAAGGTATACATGAAGATAATGTACTAAAAACTAAAAAAATAAATTTGGTGGGTTCTAGTCATTGGGTATTGATCAGACATAAAAATAAAATCGTGGGGCGTGGCGTGACCTTAGTAAATTAATATAACATCTACTACATACCTACTTAATTAAATAGCATACCTAACTTATACGCTCCACGATATCTTTACACCGCAATATAACCGAAGACCACGCGGGCGAAGCCGCGGGCGGAAAGCTAGTTTAACATAATTACAAAACATATCAGCTATTGACACATAACTTTATCTACCGTATAGACTAAGACGTTACTTAAGACGAGCGGAAAATCAACGTTTACAATCGAACATTTTAGTAAATGCCTCTTATCATTACACGGGCTACTGATAAAAGCCAGAACGACATATTAATGAAATATTAATTCGTTTTCTTTTCTAGTGTTTTTTTTCAAATATTCATAAATGTTATTTATATTTGAAGCAGTTTGAACTTGTTTAACTCCCTTATTAACTTGCTCCCGCTAAATCCCGGCTTAATATCCTTTCTTGTTTTCACAATGTAGTAACCAAACCACGCCGACGGGTCTTCTTCGATTCCGTCCACCACGGTTGGAATGGAGTGGAAACGACTACCGAAATGTGTCGCACCTCTCCGCTGCCGAACAGTTCCGCTTAGGCCGGGGCTCCACCAAAGCGGAGAAGAGAAGCGATTTTATACAAATAAACACAGCTCATGGGTTGAGCGGGCTAGAACTGTATGAAAAATTAGCACATCTCCTCTCCTCTCCGCTTTGGTGGAGACCCGGCCTTAGTGGGGTCTCCGCTTTAGTTAACGACTACGTTGACGCCTGATTTTTCCTCTTTAGTGAATGTATACTATAAAGAAAACTCGCATCGCTTTCGCAGTTTATTCTTAAAAAAGCGAAAAAAAAACTGCCCCCAGCAATCGCCGAACGAACAATAGCAATCTCTTTCTTTCTTAAATATAATCAGAATGCTCCGAACTGCTAAGCTATCAGGAGTTACACATGTTATTGTGAGTCAACCATAAAAGATAGACATATGCTGTTGTGGGATATATTTTAGACAATTTTATATAGAATATTTCCGTCATACATTATTTCTATGTAACTTTAACCATAAAGGCTGCACACGCGACGGAAGCTTAAAAAATGGAGTAACTTCTCCCGATTTCCCAAAATTTCCCTTCACTGCTCTGCTCCTATTGATTGTAGCGTGATGAAAATAATTGTACCAAGTTTCGTTAAAATCCGTCGAGTAGTAGTAGTTGTTTCTATAAGGAACATACAGACAGACAGACAAAAATGTTACTGATTGCATTTTTAGCATCAGTATCGATCACTAATCACCCCCTGATAGTTATTTTGAAAATATATTTCATGTACAGAATTGACCTCTCTACAGATTTATTAGAAGTATAGATATGCAATTCAAAATCAAGTCATTACACAAGAATAATATACCACTTTTTGAGCTCTACAGTTCTGTCATATCTAATACCTAACACTAATTTGAATGAACTAAATAGTAAATTTTTAACTTACGAGTGGACGTGAACATGACGCATGCAACTGCGTCGAAACGTCGAGTAAGATAACAAAGGTAAGCTCGAGCTTAGCTTTGATTATATTCGCGCTGATATACCCGGTGAAGAATATTGAATTATAATGTCTGTGCGCGTTTCATTAAAAAATGATCGTATTTTTTTATCTTTGTACCTCCTGAAAACTTTTGACTGGATGAACTGATTTGGATGATTATTTTTTATTTGAAAGCTGGTGCTTCCCGTTTGCTCTCATTTACATTTGGTTTAGATCCGACAATGAAATCCAGAACGTTGTAAACTTTTACTGGTAGAAGTACTTATTTTCTTTTTTTCCTAAATAAACACATGTGCAAAAACACAGACATCCGATACCATTTTAAGTACCTAAAGTGTTGTATGGAAATCAGACAACGAAACAAATGTCCATTTACCTTTTTTAGATTTTGTTAAATACATCCAACAAGTACTTGAAAGCTCCTACAACTAATTAAGTACCTGTCGGCGGCGGAAATGGAACAAACCGAGCGGCGGAATTGAGACAGACATGCTGAACCCTAGACAAGCGGGCTCACGATATTGAAATCCGGAATAATATCGCTGGTAGTAGAAATTGCATCAACGCTCCGGTCAGTGAAAACTGCAAGCCCCGGTTTTTGGAGCGGGATCAACTTCGCATCGCAATAAATTGGACACTGCAATCAAATCATGTGATACGGGTTGAAATTGAACAATGACAGTTGTCTAGTCTATTACAGCGCCAATTTGATTGCGGTGCTAAGTTAATCCAGTTTCCAGAAATCGTTGGTGCAATTTATATACCAGCCATATATTACCGTGCTGCTTCGTAAATAATTCCCAAGTCAATATGAACCAGCCCTGAAAAGCGACATTGAATCACGATTTGTAAGCACACACGCCAGCGAATCGATTTACGCTACGAGACATGCAACGTGTGTAAATAACTTGTATGTCAGAAGAGGTTACTCTTCAACTAATGGGTCAATAGAAAGACGTCGACCGACAACATTGTCTTAGCTTGGGTTACAAATATTTTTTAAGAAAAAAAAAACCTCAATCAGGAAACCAACAAGAACTCATTAATATAAACTAATCAAGCACGTAACAGTGTGAATCGATCAACTGCCTGTCGGCGCCATCATCAATTCGACCCTAATTAAGTTGCAGTAGAGCTTAAGAATCTTAACACTTTAGAGGGCACATCCCGCCTGTCGACGTGATAATAATAAATTTAGTATTTTCTTCATTTCAGCGTCCACGAAACTATTAATGAAAAAATATACAAACTCTTAGTCATCTTAACGATTTTCGAAAATTCCTCTCGATTTCCTCATAAGATTATCTTTTCCTTATCACCCTCGGTTTTCACAAACGAAAAATTTACCTGCCAACACTTAAAAAACATCTGCACCGCCCAGCCCAGTTTCAATTTCAATTTCCTCGGTTTTCTCAGAAAACTATACTAACTAAAGGATGTGGATTAATAATCCCTCCCGTTGTAATAGTATTTACTGTCAAAACTATTGTAATTACTAATTTCCAAATATCCAATGTCCCTGTAAATTGTCTGGCTCTGGTAAAATTATTTACCGGGATATGCCGGGACATTAAATACACGGTCACGTGACCCCAACCTAGATGACGAATAGAAATACATTGGTAAAGCTACAACACACACGCAATAATTGCCTTATCTCATAACTAAAGCATATGTCGGAGGCGAGAAACGAACCTACGACCGTCGTCCCACTGAGGTGCCCTGACCACTAGTTCATCCGGCTCATATAATGTCGGTCTTTTTAAGATTCAGGTTTTACATCTAGCCATGGGATTCTTCAAGCATTATCAATACGTTAACCCAATCAAAACAATTAATCGGCGCTATGACTGAGTAAATAAACGCCACTGGTCAAACAAACTGGCTAAACAAAGCTTTTCAATGTTAACTTTACACTTTATTAGTTGGGTTATTGGGGTAATCTATAGATAATTATTATACTGTAGTAGCTTTATAAATCAAACGGAAGATTAGGTAGGTACATTTCCCGTAACTACATGGAATAATAATAAAAACATAATATGTACCTATACTCTGGCAAATACGAGTATAATAATTCCTTTTTGACAGACGTGAACCTGGTAGGCCCAGTGATGTTTGCCACGTGAATGTATATGTGCTATGTATGAAAAGTGTTTAAATATTGTGTTTTCGTATCAAACATCCATTATTAGAGAATTACTTCAACACATGTATGTGATGATTACAATGTATAGTAGTAGATAGTATAATAATTATAATATGTATATTTTAACGTCCGTTCAAGTTTTGGTCAATAGGTAAATACGTAAACGCCAAAAAGGAATTGTTAAATTTTCCAGACTAAGTAGTCCTAATACAGACTGGCTTTGGGGGCTTTTTCTAACTCAGTAAATTATAGCGATTCCAACAGCATAGTTGTTTTCATTGGCGTGAACTGGCTTTTACTACAAGGTAGGCAGTAATTCCTAAGAATTGACACCTATGTATAGGTAACTTGTCTTTACGAAATATAGGTACCTACCTATCTACTCACCCACAAACACACAGGCCCTTCATTAGTCTGTGTCGTGAGTACAACAAAAAATGTTATAGCAATAACTCTATTATTAGGTCGTGTAGCCAAAATACTAAGGTAGGCAGTGTCTTTTTGCCTTTATTTATGGTGTGCACGCCACTGGTTGTTTTAGTGACTGAGACATTTCAAACTTGTGCATGTTGTTCTCGAAACTTTGAGTGCATTGTCTGTTGCTCATAAAACATTTACGAAGACTATAATTCACCTATAACTTACCAAAAAAATCACTCAAAAATCGATCCTAAAATAAATCGATTTTTTCCAATATTATACAACACCATCAGTCTGGGCTACGCATGTCAACGACCTGTCAGAATTTGCGTAGTAGTAGTACTTAAATGTATAAAACATCTTACTAATATTATAAATGGGAAAGTGAGTTTGTTTGTTTGTTGCGCTTTCACGCCGTAACTACTGAACCGATTGCTTTGAAATGTTTCAGACGTATTGTTAGAAGTCCGCTTTAAATAATAGGGTACTTTTTATCCCGGAAAAATAGATATTCCCGAGGGAAATCGAAAATATTCCTTTATACGGCAATATAACCGAAGTCCACGCGGGCGAAGCCGCGGTCGGAAAGCTAGTTGCAAATAAATACAAAATAGTAATGCTGCAAAAATAAAGGGGTTTCTTGAGGTAAATAAAATATTACTTTTAATGGTACGCAATATCAATATTACACATCTGTATGTGGCGGTGAGGTAATGTGTTTGCAAGTGGGCGAGTGTTTTTACCGTCTTATTATCATATAGGTACCACTGAAGTAATTATCGCCCGGCCCCCCACCTATTGTTCCTAGAGTTTAATGTCTAACTGTTGAATATGCTCAAACAATTTAAAAAAGAGTTATCAATTAAAATCATTTCAGTAGTTTATCTATATATAAAAATGAATTGCTGTTCGTTAGTCACGCCAAAACTAGAGAACGGTTGGACCGATTTGGCTAACTTTGGTTTTGAATTATTCGTGGAAGTCCAGGGAAGGTTTAAAAGGTGTATTTCTTCCAATACACGACGTACAAATATTCCTACGACAAAAGAAGTGTTTGCCGGGACAGCTAGTTAGTATATAATAGGAACAAACAGTCAGCGGGTAGCGACTTGATTTTATACTATACAGTTATGAAATAAATTACAATTAAATAAAGGGACGTCCTAAAACATTAATATTGTCATTTGTTACGCATCTTTACGTCATAACAGTGACTTTGAATTTACATAATTGTACTGGTTTTATAATAACTAAGGGCCCCACTATTGTTGGCAGGATAACAATTTCTAAGATATACACCTCTACCAAGCTCAACTTAACTAGTCACATCCTAGGTATGTTAAATACGGAATAACCATTTCCACTAGAACTGTAATAACATTCAAATATAAGTGATAGCGCGTTAATATGATTTCATTAAGTGGGTCCGGTCTACTAGGTCCGTGTGAAAGATAACATTGTACGTATGTTATTCTGTAGTGACATAAATGTACCCTCCATGCGTCCTTGACTGGCGGTGGTGGCGACCTAGTTCATGGTAGTTAGACTGCCAGGTAGGTAGGTTGGTATGCGGGTTAATAGAACCATACATCGGGCTACATTAAGCATTGCTTAGTACATCAGGTCATGTTATATCGGTAAGCGCACTGTGAAACTGTCCTCGCCAGAATCTACGTCGGAGTGCTCACGTCACTAAAGTGATACCACCGACACCCTCATAGAATATTCATACCCCTAGCGAAGTAATCGCCCATTAGTGCACATCCACCACACGAAATATTTAATAATTTGAGGTATTTTACATGGTACTAAAATAATATAACTGTTCTCAGATAGTTCAAATTCAAAACTTTATTGCAACTAAGTGTAAAATACAGGTGTAGGTATTTGACAATGGGCTTAAAACTTAGTTGCCCCGATTGGGGCGCTGCAATGAACACAATAGGTAAACCAAACAGGAACATATTATAGAGGTTTAGGATCTAATAAGTGAGTTTACCTTTATATAATAATAATGTATACTTAATTAGATAATTTTAGTTATATTTTTTTAGTTATTATATGTCAGACAGTTTAATATTAGTTTGAAGTAGGTAGGGACCTAATAAATAATGGTTCGCGGTGTAAACAATACTAAGCCGACCCTGGAATAGAGCGAGGACGCAGCCGTCTATCCAGGAGTAATAGAATAAACCGAAGTTATTTTTTAGAGTACCGGCTTCACTTCATTCTTAGGTCTCTAGGTGCGGACTTATCGGGGATCAATGAATTATTTGTCTTAAACATTTACGCCTAAGACAACGCGTTTAACGTACCTACCTGCTGTAAAATAAGCACCCACTATTTGTTTGAGAAATCAAACATCATCAATAATAAATGAGATGGCCAATCACTTGGGTGTTTCAAGTTTATAATGATGAAGGGCTGAGTGGAATGGGTAAGGGCAAACATTATAGTTAGAGAATGTAAATTATACATTTCGATTGACAACATGTAGGTGCTAAAGAATCAATATTAAAACAGGTAAGTATATATAATTTAAAAACTAATAATTAAGTTAAATTGCCTGAAAGACATATACCTAACATTTTCTGTGATGTTGCCTAAAGAAGGAATTTCTTAATAAAAATAAGTCTTTGTGACTTAAATTATTCAATCCATAATAGAAATGAGAGGAATTGGTGATCTGTTTTAAATCATTACATGATGCCTTGAACATGACCTGATCTTTCTTTTCTATAGTATACTTTTCAGCAGAAAATTATCAACAAAATTGAGTTTGGAAAGTACACATGAAAATCCACTATGGACATCCCATTTCAAAGTTAGATTTGGTTATTTCAGTAAAATTCTTAAGATTTATCCACAAACAGGCTTAAAGAATACTCATTGATGCTATCCTACTAATATTGAAAATATTGGATGGCTGTTTGTTAGTCTGGCCAATGAAAGTGGAAAATGAAAAAGGAAATTCAAAATAACCAAGTATGACCACCCCATACTTTACAAGTTTTATTATGGAATAAACTAAATTGACACTTGATTATAATGTTTTGGACTTCAGTGGTCACAACTCCTTTCAGTTATGACAATATACAAGTATACCAAAGAGCAATCTATGAAACACAGGATATTTAACTAATTTGCATTGCATTGTCATTATGAGGCTATCTTCAATAGTTGAGTACCGAGAAGCCATTAAAAATAACTGTCACAGTGTTAAGTTGCAATTGTCCCCTTACAAGGGTCCAGACTATTTAACAAAAATCCCAAAAACAAATAAACTGCAAGTACTTAATACCACTTCGGATTATAGAACTTAATACAGTGAGCAAATGCACTTTAGCACAGTGTTTAGATACTTCTTAGAGGTCAATAGGGAAAAACATGGTTTGTTCTTTTCAAGAACGTCTTGTGGTCCAGTTGGTTGTATACTTGACTTGTAACTGGGAGGTCGCGGGTTCGAGTCCGGCTACTGTATGTGTACCAATGGGACTCTTTTTCAGAGCCTATGTACGCAACGCAATGCTCGTACGGTGAAGGACAACATTGTGATGGGCTCACGCCCTGTCACGTTGGGTTAAATACACTTGGTGAACTGTGGGCATTTGCTTATTAAGCAAGACAAGTGCCTCTGCCTACCTCGCTTTGGGATTAAAAGGCGTGAAGTGTATTTATTTTTATATTTTTTTCTTTTCATAGTTCTTTTTATATCCCAGTAATATCCTGTAGACATCACAAAACATGTTTTACTGATATGACGGCCATGCAAAATATGACAAAAGTCATTAAGAAATAAAATGTTTTTTCATGCACAGCAACAATATTTTAGAAAAAGTAATGACTATAAGTTTACTTACTTTTTGTAGACTCTGCAGATGGAATTGTTTATCCTTTTGTCAGACTGATGTCTCCTTCTATCCTCAAATAAATCTTTAATAGCAGTAACACTGAGGACAAAGAGCACAGGGAGCATTGCCACTTCTTTTCCAAATGCATTCAGACTTGGCACCCAATTTAATAATACTACAAAGATAAAGTATAAATTTGCAATCCTATGAAACTGTTCAAAAAGATTTTTTGGTATAAATGAAAGTAAGGTATATTTTGTAGTCCTGATTGCATTATTTTTTCTTTGTCCATTTGGATGCTCTTTAGGAGGAGTCTTATCTGGCACAAGGTGATTAGGTACTACTAGAAAATGCCTATTATCTATTGTTGGCTGTGGCTTTCTTCTTAGCCAGAACACTGCACGCCGCCAAGGTCCAATCACAGAATCTCGTCGCAAAGTGTAAATAGAATCAGATCTAGAAGCCTGACGAGAATGATGGGCTTTAATGGAACCTGACCGAGGTACTACATTGGTCCGTTGTGGTTCCCTGTGGCCAGGTGGTAGTATAAATTCTGTGCGACTACCTGTGCGGCTGTGGCCGGGCCCTGCTGATCTGGTTGGACCTTCTGCAATCTGTCCATGAGAAAATGCTCTTTGGTGGCCTCTTAATGCTGACTTTAACTGTACAGGTCTTGCACTCACAGTAGGCAAGTTTTTCTCCACATGCAATGTGGGAGTTCCCCCATGACTTATAGATCGTGAGTGACCTTTGGGCTTGGGAAACAAATATGTTTGCTCTGGTGCTCCTGGTAAGTGTGGTACAATGGAAGTGGTCTCGCCAATTTCGTCTGTTGACATATTTAGGCATTGGAGCTACTATATTCACATTCATTGAAACTGAAACTTCGCAATTATTCTTGGGTTGAGTTTATCCACACTTTACATTCTCACATTAACACCCATCACTGTTTTACTACAAAAAACACAATATTCACATATTCGCGATCCACAGGCTGGTTACCCACCACGTATTTATATTGAAAAACCGAACATTCAAACAAAATTAGTTCATGAACACAATATGGCAGAGCTAGTCCAAAATATATTCTGCAAATGCCTTGAAGAAGCGTTACAATCACATAAAATAATTAAAATCACTTGCTACTTGCAAGATTACTTGAATTGAACAAAACCTAATTTACTTTCGCTTCGCTGGCAAGCACAAACAAGGATTTAGCAAGCAGCTGATATGTTGACGGGATGACGGAAAGGAACTGACTGCATTTAGATTGACATATTTTGACAATAATTTGTTTTTCTTTCTTCGTTCAAAATTACAAGGCAAAGGTAGGTGAAGTATGCAGCCAAGTCTATTGTTTACAGTGTGACAAGGATATTTTGGCGTGTGAACTATAAATAATAATAATATTTGTTTCTTGCTATTCATTTCTTGGTTTTCTTTAGGTGCTTTGTTTGTGCTATAGGCTACAAGACTCATGGCTCTGTCTTATATACTTTACGTTTCCACCCGCCAAACAATCCCACTACAACATGTTTTACATAGGTCTATATCTCAGACCAAACACAACTAGACTTGCAAGCCGCGTACCACCTTCAGTTCTTTCCCCCCAAATAGGATCTATGCCTACCCCGCTTTGGGATTAAAAGGCGTGAAGTATATTTATTTTTATTTATTTAATAATATTATAAATGGGAAAGTGAGTTTGTTTGATTATTCCGCTTTCACGCCGTAACTACTGAACCGATTGCTTTGAAATTTTGCAGACGTATAGTTAGAAGTCGGGTTTAAATAATAGGGTACTTCTTATCCCGGAAAAAGTGATATTCCCGAGGGAAACAAAAATATTCCTTTATACCGCAATATAACTAAAGTCCACGCGGGTAAAGCCGCGGGCGGAAAGCTAGTGGAAAAATAAATTGAAAGTAAAAATCTTTTTTAAAAATAAGTTTTTATTTACATGCTCTAAAAAGAATAAAATAAACTTAAACTTTAAAACTTTTACCATCAACTTATAACGTCATTACATTGTTTATACGTTATTAAAGTTTAACAAATTATATAAGATATAAAAGGCAGTACACCTGTACGTTTAGATGTTTAGTCGGTAAGCATTTAACAACAGAATTTTCAAACTATAAGTGTCTAACTAATTCTCGCGATAAGATTTTATAACGTATAAAAAGTAATGACGTTATAACTTGATTATAAAAGTTTTAAAGTTAAAGTTTATTTTATTCTTTTTAGAGCTTATTTTTTAAAAAGGTTTTTATTTTTAATATATTTTTAACTTTTTACTTATCGGTCCTGCCTCCTAACCTCAGTTTTTTTATCTCAACGATCAGATCAGCTTCTCGTATGCAACTTCTGCCTGTAACCTTCGCAAATCATCAGTCCACCTTGCCTGAGGGCTTCCTACTCTCCGTTTGTCAAGACGCGGTCTCAACTCGAGCACTGGTTTAACGCAATGGTCATCGGTTCTATGGTTCACATGGCCGGCCAACTGCCACTTCAGCTTGCTAATCAGATGAGCCGTTCGCTAGTCCGCTATATTGGTGTTAGAGAGACTTCACTTTATTTTGCAAATTAATCCCTTTCATTTGATACCTATATTGTGCTGGTGCATTAAAAATAATAAAGCCGCCATCTCATAAGTGCCGCCATGTTGGATTTCGAAAAAAGTCACTTAATTTTTCGAGTCGTTCTTAACAAGCCCTTTCATTTGATACCCATATTGTAGGGGTGCATTAAAAATAGTTAGTCTGCCATCTTGTAAGTGCCGCCATGTTCAATTTAGGATGAAGATGTCACATAGTGTACCAATTGTACCATGCATTGTCATCCAAACCGAAGGTACATACAAAATTTTAGCTCAATCGGTTGAGTACATCTACTTCAAAATTGAGTTGCAAGATTCCACCCGAACATCCTTACATACGATACATTGCAAGTTAAATAAAAGCTTTTAATATGATTTACCCCGGTAAGGGACAGAAAATATTGTCTCTTAGACTTTCACTCCTGCATGTTTTTCGTATCGTTATCTCGTTTTATTCTAAACGTCATTTTAGGATTGCAAGTCTAGTTGTTTTTGGTGGCTAAGCAAGTAGTGGCAAAGAGATAACGACCGCAGCGCACAACACGGCAGAAATTGGAAACAAATGCGGATGATCAGCTGTCAACTGTTGATTGCAGTACACAATCAAAGCAAAGAAATGGGCCATAACTGTTGTTGCGTTGTAACTTTTTAACGTGTTGCGTTCTTACATGCTCTGCTAATACTAATTTATTGCATTTTATCTCAGTTTGTGGTTGGAAACTAATATTATATGTAATAGTTTCAAACCCGTTTTTTATTATTATATTAATTTTACAAACTATTGAATAAATTTCACTTATATAATATTGTCAACAATACTATTTTAATCTTTGGTTTTATTTATATTTGAAAAAAAAAACTAACAATGTTTACATTGTTATTATTTGACAGTTTCCGCAAATGTTGTAAACGCTACGCGTCGCCATCCACCGTCGCGCACATAGCCAATAGGTACGACGTGTTAACGAATAAACGTAGCAACCATGAAACTGCTTACTCAGCATTAGGAGTAGAGGCCATTTCAGCACAGTCATTATAACTTAGGTTACATTTCTTTGATTTGGTACTTTTTTGGCTAACCCTTTCTTAACAGCTATTATAAAATATTTTTTAATTTTTTATTGGGCATATGGAGAGAATGGATGAAAGTCGATTGACGAAAGAGATTTATATGGGTGATGTAATGGGCCGGGTGAGTAAAGGTCGCCCCAGAAGGACATATAATGACCAGATTGGTGATGTCCTGACCGAAGGTGGCGTGAAAAGTACTCGAAACCGGAGGTCGTGTATGAAAAGATGTATGAATGTAGATGAAGCGAAAGGGGTATGTCAGGATCGTGACAAATGGAGATCTGTAGTCTCTGCCTACCCCTCTGGGAGACAGGCGTGAAGTGTATGTATGTATGTATGTTTTTATAAGAAGGTACCTTTTTTAGATCTACGAACTTCGTGTCACCACGCAGCGCGCCGGTCGCCATACCGTCTCTCAACAAAATATCACCTTGATTCAAAACGTATAGCGTTAGCGACGACGCGAAAAGGAAACAACCATAAACATATAAACAGAATAAAACATAAACAAGCGTGAGATTACATTATTTGTCGAAGTTTAACTCAAGCTTGCGGGTTGAGCTGGGCGGGCAGGGAGGGACGGGGTCGGCGTAAGCTAGTTACTAGTTTGTCCTTGACCCAATTAGTCGAGCGAGCGGCGCATGCCCATGCCAACGTTTCAGCGCGCGGGTCTGACAGTTTTGACAATGTTGTATCGCTCTTCCAACGGAGTACTGTGAAATAGTACGTGTAAGAGCCCGATGTGGAGATAATGTCAGTGAAACAGTGCGAGTGTACCGAGAGTGGTAGTTAGTTACCTACTCGTTGTAATCCTGAACCTGCCTCAAAGCGTGTCGTCGTCTGAGATCCGCGAGCAGCTGGGGTACAGCGTAGAGTTAGAAAATAATCCCAATTTCTAGCTTTCGCAAGTAAAGTAATAACTTCATAAATATTGGTTAAATAGTTACTTGTGAAAAAATACACCAGCAGCCCTAGTAAGTCCGTCAAGAAAGACGCGACATAGAACAAATACGCGATTGATTGGCTGCTATGTCACATCGTTCGCATCAGCGTGTTCCAATCCAACCAATCGCAGTGCCTAATATGTCTTGCCATGTCTTTCTCGGAGCGCTTTGCTAGTGGGGCTGGTGTGGTGAAGGCTTATTCACAAACACGTTGTATAGTGATAAGACACCACTCACGCACCAAAATTAATCCTTGTTGAACTGTACATAGTCCAAGTCCAAAGTGTGGTGCCGGCATTGACAAATTAATGATATTACTGGCGCCATCTGTGGAATATAGATGTAATCATCAGTGTCTACTTATATTGTCATCTCGGTTGAACATTCAACGTCATCCTATACTTTTCTTTCTTCCTTGGTCAGCCATATTTGTTTTATTCTCTCTCCGGAGTCCGACATTTTGACATTTTGTCCCCGGTTTATGGGAGATTTGTGAAATTTACCCCTCGTTTCTAAATTGATATCAACTATGGATGAAGAATACGACGTTATTGTGCTCGGAACTGGCTTGAAAGAATGCATCCTTAGTGGTATGCTTTCTGTATCTGGGAAGAAAGTATTGCACATTGATCGTAACAAGTATTACGGGGGCGAATCTGCGTCTATTACTCCGCTTGAAGAATTGTTTGCAAAGTTCAATGCTCCTGCACCGGACGAAACTTATGGTCGTGGCCGAGATTGGAATGTGGACTTAATACCCAAGTTTCTGATGGCTAATGGAATCTTAGTGAAGCTGCTTATTCATACGGGCGTCACCCGGTATTTAGAATTCAAGTCTGTTGAAGGTAGCTATGTCTACAAAGGCGGTAAGATATCTAAAGTCCCTGTTGATCAGAAGGAAGCGTTAGCGTCCGACCTAATGGGTATGTTTGAGAAGAGGCGTTTTAGGAATTTCTTGATATATGTTCAAGATCTACAAGAAGATGACCCTAGCACTTGGAAGGATTTTGACCCCAAGAATAACAACATGCAGTCTCTGTATGATAAGTTTGGACTTGATAAGAACACTCAAGACTTCACTGGCCATGCTTTGGCATTGTACTTGAATGACAATTATTTGCAACAACCAGCAGTGCAAACTATTCGCCGTATAAAACTGTACTCGGAGTCCTTGGCTCGCTATGGTAAATCTCCTTATCTGTATCCAATGTATGGCTTGGGTGAACTTCCTCAAGGTTTTGCTCGTTTGTCTGCCATTTATGGTGGAACCTACATGCTTGATAAACCTGTGGACGAAATTGTTCTTGGTGAAGGGGGTAAAGTGATAGGAGTTCGTTCTGGAAATGAAATTGCTAAGTGCAAACAAGTTTATTGTGATCCCAGTTATGTCCCTGAGAGGATTCAAAAGAAAGGCAAAGTGATAAGATGCATTTGTCTATTAGACCACCCAATTGCCAATACTAAAGAAGCATTGTCTACACAAGTAATAATTCCACAAAAGCAAGTTGGAAGAAACTCCGATATCTATGTATCTGTTGTGTCATACACACATCAGGTTGCTGCTAAAGGCTGGTTTATTGCAATGGTTTCCACCACAGTGGAAACGAATGACCCTGAATCTGAAATCAAGCCTGGCTTAGATTTATTGGGCCCCATAAGGCAGAAATTTGTCTCTGTCACAGATTATTATGTCCCAACTGATGATGGTGGTCAAAGTCAGATTTTCATTTCAGAGTCTTATGATGCCACAACTCACTTTGAAACAACTTGCTTAGATGTTGTAAACATTTTTAAACGTGGAACTGGTGAGGAATTTGATTTCTCAAAGGTTAAGGTAGAACTTGGTGAAGAAGAGCAGTAAATATTGTTAATTTGTGCAATAATGTATATGCTTGATATTTCCTGTTTCTTTAAAACCTATAAAATATGTATAGGATTGGGTAAACTGTAATAATGATCATAATTGTGTATGTATTTGTAGTTCAAAATATTGTATTTTCTATTTAATGCTGGAGATATTTAAAATTCATTTGCATACAAATTGTGATGTAGCAGCTGTAGTAGATATGTTGTAAAATTATTTTCCGTGGCTTTTTATAAAGATTCTATTTACATATAAAAATAAAGTTGCTTTTAATATTTATTTTATAAGCATAAAATGCAGAGGTCTGCACATGGATGAGAAAGGTTTAATGTGGAACTGCAAGATCCATTCCAGTAGCATTTTCAATTTCCATAAATCATATCATATTTTACTTTTTAATGAATATGAGTGCTCATTGTACCATTGTGTCTACTGTGTAAGATCATAAATAAAACATAAAATCAACATTTTAGTTTTTATTGAGAGACAAAGCGGGGCAAGTAGCAGGGTTCTATTTCAAAACTCAACAATAAACAACTAGATAAAGAGAAACAGGTGTATGTTTTAGGGGACTGGATTGTGAAAATCTTGTTAGAGATCTGTCATATTTCATACAAAAGTTCAGCGTCTAAGTTTGTTTTATAAAGTGTGGGTTTTATATCAATTATTTCACCAGAATAGAACAGCAAATTTATACTTGTGTATAAGGTGTGTGTGAGGATTGGAGGTCACTTTGTTAAATCATATCTTGAAAGTAAGAAGAATTAGATTTTGTGAAAGTCAGGTACCTAATGAAGTCAAACTCAGATATAGTAAGAAAAACCAATTCTCACTTACACTTCTCTCAAGAGACACAGAATCTCCAGAAAATTAAAAAAAAATGTAACAAAGTGGCCCTCAATCCTCGCACACACACACACATATGTGATACCCACCAAGAGTGAGTTGGTGGAAACCAGTGTCTTTTGGTTCCCTAGGTTATTTCCCATTTTTCTCAAGAACAAGACATTATTGTACTAGTTTGTTAGTTTTACTTCTTAGGAAAAAATGGTAGATAAACTTGTTCTATAGAACAAAGGGGAATTACCTTCTGTACTAGGTAGATTGAGAATCATCAAACTAGTTTTGATAGCAATGATTTCTCCTCTAACCTTGAGAATTTCGGCAGCCTCTTTTTGGGTGTGTGTGACAGATTATTTTTTTTTAAACTTAATGAGTTTTATATTAAAGCAGCTTATAGTCCATATGCATATCTTATTATATAGGTAGGTACCCTATAAGAACTACAATTACCTACTCGTTAATATTCAAGATATTTTTTCAGACTGGTTCTAGTAGGTACTGGGTTTACTCAGAGGTGTTATTCCAGTCTTTCCTTACATACCTTACTTTGTACGGCTGGGTCGACACTCTAGTGGGTATTCTTCATGCCCGTAGAATTACAAGTTATAGGTAAAATTTAATGGCCTAACAACATTTCTTCTAATACCTACATGGCTATAATATTGGTGCCCAGCATTTAAAATTTTAAAAGAGACCTTCCCTCTGATACTGTTCAATTGAGTAGTTCAATTGGTTGAACAAATAATATACTTCCTGTAACGTTTGTCCACCGGTTGAACTAGTGTTGCTCCAGGAAACAAGTGGTACAACTGTCCTAATCTAGCCTAAAACAAAAACGATTTCATACGTATAAGGAGGTTTCCTAAATTAAACGTGACAGACAAAGTCGGGATAGTAATATTATTGTATTAGTTGAGCAACTGCATCAGAGGGGCGACCTTACGGTCGCAGCTCCCCTGGTGGGGAATTTCGAGCGTTTGTAGTTTGCATCAACTGTTGTAGTGAAGTTGAAAGTCCAGGCAGTAGTAATTAAGCCACACAACGAAACGTTTAGCTGACCACTTACTTGACGCCGGCTTTCGACAACGGTTGGTTAAAGAGGTTTAAGGAACGGCCGACGGTCGTCGCCCTAGTAATAGTTACACAAGTCCAAATCAAGTAAATAGAAACTGACCCGGGAACCTTCCGCGCAAGCCGGTTGGAAACGTGAATAAACGCTAGGCGAAAAATTGAAATCAGGCCGTGCATTCTAAAGTTGTAGAGTTCAAGCCCGATTCGTCGAGTCCGCTACATAGGTTCGAACGCCGCTGTTTTAAAAAGCAATTTTTTCCCCATTGCCTCATAGGTTTGAAAGCTTATGGACTCGAATGATGTAGTCGCTAAAGACACTGTTTCGAAAAACATATTCACCGCCTCATACGCTCCAATGCTTGGTATTTCTAAACATTTAGTCATAAATTGTTGTAATAGGCGTATAGTGTCTGTAATTACATGTGCAGTACCTATGTACTAAAAACAGATTGACTTTTTTAATTTTTTTATAAAAAAAAAATATAAAGGTCAATGATATGTACCAAAGTTAGTAAGAAATGACCGCGGTGCCACTCATAACTAGAGGAACAAGTCGTATATTGACGAAATTTGAAATTGACAAAAAAATAGGTTTGACAAGGAAAGAAAATACTGTAAATTACTTTGGTATAAATCACTGGCACACAGGATGTACCACGGTATCAAAAGGAAACTGTGAGAATTTGTATAGCAACTGCCTCAGCCTACATCGCTTTGGGATAAAAGGCCGTGAAGTGTATAACTTTCTAAAATAGGGCAGCAATGGTATGGTAATGGCAACATGGATCAACACAATAGGTATGTAGGTATGTCATGCTATTTGTTCATCTCAGCTTTTTATACCAAAGATGGGCGTCTCCGCAATCTGACGTTAGAATGTACGGCCATTTTCATTATTTCTTATTTTACAGATACCATTGAAAACCAAATGTTTATTTAATGGTGGGCACCAAACAAATAGCAGCGATTTGGCACTAGAATAATCTAGACATCAATTACGCTGGCGACCATTCAATTTTACGAGTGACTCGTAATTCAGACAGTCACCACTTCCTAATCATATCTACCCTAGGGCGGACATCCAGAATAATGCAGTCAGAGCAATTGGTTAGCTGCCCAACTGCTGTTGGTCCACAGCCATGTTACATCTAAACTATCTGATTTGCTAGAAAGAACATTTTAAAGCATACAGGTGGTCATTCCTACACCCAACATATATGTAGTCACCCCACACTGCAGGTGAAGAGAATACCTCCTCTGGCAAAGAGTATTCTGATATAATTTTACCATTTTCCTTATCTAATACAGACATGCGGCCATTTTTGGCAACTGCTAGTACATATTTGTTGTTGATTAGGGTTGGTGTAGAATATATTGAGGATGACAAGGCGCATTTCCAGTTTAACAATGGCTGATAATTCTTGATGGTTACGCAGTAAATGTTCTGATCGTGGCATCCGAATACCATTTGCCACCTCATTTTTCCAATCTCACTAATATGTAGCGATGAAAATATATTACCCCGCACTCCTTGGTACCTCCAAATCTGTAAATGTAATACAATGTTTGTGTTAAAATAACAATAATTTCCAAAATATTAACGCCATAAGCATAAATAGGTATATTTCACTGTGTTTCTAGAGTCTCTACCTTGTACTTACGACCATTAGCGATTGTTCATTCAACTGTATTAGCAACAGTGGATCCAGTAGGATACAATAGAGACACGAAGAACGCGTAATCAAGAATAAAATGCAAAGATGAATGCAGATGGCGCTTCGTACGCTGGACCCAATGAAAGTGTTACATGCAATCCGTCAAAAGAACTTGTGCAGTAACAATCTATTGACCAATCGTCATCTGTTTTGGGTGAAGCGAAACTAACACCATTAGTTACGGGGGTAGGTAGTTACCTTGATTCCCTTTTCAACGGTGCGACAATGTATTTCTCCGTTGACTTCAGCTATGACGGCGTACTTATCGCGATCATATAGGGCAGGCGCAGCAAATATAGGTGAACTTAATGTGCCGCGCCACGCGACAGTGTTGCTCTCTGTATGTATACTGCAGCAAACACCGGACAAGGTTCCTACTATTACATATTCGTTCTTTGCCAGCACCAAATCTGCCGAAATAGCATGGTTAGCGATTTTTAAGCACGTCTTGATGTCACCGTTCTGCAAAAAAAGTATATTCTTATCACTAGCATAATATACCTCGCATATTTGTCTCATGTTTGTATTATGATAGATAATGACATTATTTGCATCGTGTAAACTGTAGCAGAAGATAGAAAATAATGGCGGATAGTTTCTTGCTTTCAATTATTGCTCTTTTACGAACAAGAATATGGAAAAATGGTCCCATACGGTCCGACAGCTGTTGAATGTACCTTACCGATACACATACCTTTATATCGATGCATCTAATCCTGCCATCATATGAACCGATATACACGTAGCCGTTGCAAATCACAGCCTTGCTCTTTATCATTGAACCCACGTTAATCTTCCACAGTTCTTGGCAGGTCTCGAGAGAGAAGCAGACGATAGTTCCGTCATATGTGCCGACGACGCCGCGAGGCTGTGACGTCAAATCTTGCCCGCCGTGACTGAGCACAGCCGCTTCCACCCGTGACCCAATGTTTATTAAACCCTCGATGTTCCCAGTCCGTGCGTCTGCTACTATAATACGACCAGAGTGACTTCCAACAGTAACATACAGGTTGCTGAAAAGACGTAAAGTACCTATTTCATATAGGTGCAGTTATTACTGGGATATTTCCCGGGACTCTTCGCATATTGTATACAAAAGTTAACGCTAGGTTATAGATATCGAGCCCATAACTATCGAATCGTGGATATCCGTTGGGTGGCCTTTATGCAGTGTACTTTTACATCCAACAGACGAAGAGAACCAATATTCAACAGTATTGCACCGCGATCGGACCAGACGCGGGACCCTTAATGGGTCGGCTCACCACAAAATCTATTTCTCTACTACTACTATTTCTCGCCGCCGCCCCGGCTTATCCTGCCCCTTATTATTTTGCGGTGGAAGGTGGGCATTAAGCATTATGCTAAAGGTGAGAATAGAACATGTGACGGACGACCCGTGTTCTCGAGGCTCGTGCTCCAGCCACCTTATCAATTAGGTTGACAGATATGAAGCATTATTTCCATGCCAAGCTAATTATAAAACGCAATTTGATAGGTGTTTAACCTACTAAGTACTTACAATTATAATATGTAGATAATACTGAGGTGCATAGTATACAAGGATACTTACAAGCCAAATTGGAATATGGTTGGTGAGGCATCTACACATTTTCCAGTATTATAAGTCCAGATAACACTGAATTCTGCTTCATTGTTCACAGCAATTGTTTCTTTGACAGCAAAATCCGAGCCATTATCAGTTTTCTGTTTTTTATTAGGTTCAACTATTCTAACAGATGGTACCCTGCTTTGAATTATATTATTTAAAATCATTTCAATGGTATTCTTATGGTCTAACAGGTATGGCAGAATAGATTTTCCTAATAAAGGATTTTGTTGTGCTAGCCTGTTACACACAGACACTGCAAGAAATGAAGTGCCACCAATAGAAAAGAAATCTTTATCTCTAATGGTATCATATGTGAAGGATTTATTAAGCACTTGCTTGATTTCATTTAGTAAAGTCAACTTCATTGAATGTTCCCTTGTGCTTGTTTCTGCATTATTTTTCATGATTCTATATAATGTCTTTTTACATACTTTACCATGCCTAGTTACTGGTAAATGTTCTACTCTTATAACTTTGTCTGGCCAGTGCTTGTCATCTAATTTACATTTGAGAAAATCTGACAGCTCTTGTGTACTTGTGCTCTCGGAAGAGTAGTACACAACTAGTAACATTGGATTGGGCAACCATAGACAAGCACATGTCTTCACTTTTGGGCATTGCATTATATTTGATTCAATTAGATGTAAGTTGACCTTATTTCCAAACCTCTTTATGACATCGTCTTGCCGGCCTCTATAGTAGATTGTGCCATTTCTAACTTCACCAATATCACCTGTGTCTATCCATTTTAAAGAATGGACTTCTTGATTTTTTCGTCTTGAGTTATTCAATAAGATACACCTTCTTGTTTTGCTAGCTGGGAACAGATAAAATATTCCTTTATTAATATTAAAAAAATCTCACTTATTTACAGCAAATGTTTGGTCAACTTAGAATTTTGTTGAATAAAGACTTGAAAGTGATCTTGGACTTGAATAATCCAAAAAAATGCAATACCACCACACATTTACCAAACCAATTACTTACTGAGAATCCTATAATATTTATTATTAATAGCATTATAGTGTAAAACTAGTACAGATAGTATATTATTTATACACACCTAATATTATTCTTCCATTAAGTTTGTTTTCCTCTGTGGGTTTGACAAATACTTGGGTTTCAGATAAACAGTTTCCAAGCGGTATTTCTCGGTCTGCATCCACCTTATTTAAATCTAATTCTGTAGCACAAGCCCAACATGACATTTCTGTTACTCCATACAGAACATAGATCTTGGTTGCATTATTAATGGATTTCATTTCCTTCAGGCGTTTGACACCATTTAGAGGTTCTCCTCCGAAAGCCAAAATTCTGAGTGTTGATTTATCACTAAGTATTATTTGTGATAATTCTGTATTTGAATATTGAAAGAATTTTGATGGTGTAGTCTGCCAGAAAGTTATTGATACATGTTTATTGCTTGGAAACAATATTTCCAACTTTTCTGGTGCTATCATTAGACAAGCTCCATTCATACAAGCTAGCAGAATCTCTATCATAGATGGATCAAAAGTTAGAGGTGTTGAGAAATAAATGATATCCTTGCATGTTATACTGAATAACTTTGTTAAGTCATCTATGTTGGGAAGGATACATTGCATTGGCACTTGTATATGTTTTGGCTTGCCTGTGCTACCTGATGTCATAGCTATGTAACCATGTTCAGGTAACTGTACATTCAAGTTATATTTCAGACTATAATTTTCTTTAAAACAAAAAAAGTTCACAACCAAATTAAACACTTCAATACTTCTATCTGGATTTTTCCCAAATAATTCATTAAGTACCTTGTCTTTATAGTCAATAGAAATGATAAGGTTAAAATTTCTTTGTTGTTGTAGTAAATTCAGGTCTTGTTTTAAGTCCAGGAACATAAATGTGCAATTTTGCTTGTGAATCCTGAAATTATTAAATAATTATGATTATATATCAACTTGTAGAGTAAAATTATTATTTATAAATTTTGTATATATTTCTCTGTAGAATTGCAAGATTATACAATACAAATTTAGATTACTAACATACTATCTATTTAAAGGTACCACAAGGAAGGGAATAAAACTAAGAACCACTTAATTATTGTAGGGACTTGATTAGGCCATGATTCAAGCACTATCTGTTGGAAAGCTAGTAGAAAAATAAGGAGTTCTAACACACAAGACTTGATTTCATGAATTTTAAATTAAATTTACAGTAAATGAGTGCAAAATCTATGGTTCAGATCCAGGCCAGCAACAGACAAGTGTTTACAAAGTAACCTTATGAATAAATGTATTGCACTGCTATTATGTGGCTATCAGAGCTGAGAAACTGTTTTTGTAAGCCAATGTACATAATATGCCAAATAGCCAATGAATGTATAACTTTTTCATACATGCAACACAGTCAGTTCTAGGCTGACCATAGGGACCTTGAGGGGAAATTGCACTGATGCATAATTTGCATAATATATTGTAAGAAATACAACCAGCACCTATCAATAATTTAGAGATTCTTCCAAACCAGCAGGGGAAAATATATATATTATAATTTTGTAACCTACAGATGAACACTCACAAAACTTCAAAAGTAAAAATGAATTATCTGTACTCACGCAGCAACAATTCCTGGTATGCTGATATTCCTTTCAGAAAGAAGACCAACAACACCTTTGGGAATCCTGAGTTGCTGTAGGTTTTGTGAAACATATTCACATACACCATACAGTTCAGAATATGTGTATGTTTCATAAATTCCTTCTTCATAAATAGTTATGGCAGGTCTTGAAGGATATTTGCCACAACTGTGTACTAAAATATCGTAGTATCTTCGTTTATACTTCATAGTATTATTGGACGAAGTATTTACCCAGTTATTTAAATTACAATAATTTAATTTATTTTCGTCCCTTCAAATAAAACTTTTCGTTTAATTTAGAAAAGATAAAACCTGAATCGGAAAAAAAATTGTTGAGGAAAATAGATTCACATACACATTTTGAATTCGTTTTTAGATCATTTTTCGGTTCAAAAGTGGAGATCTCAGGTACAGTTTCTTTGCGTTTTACTTGTTTTGTTTTCTTTTCTCCTCAGATTGTTTATATATCAACTGTTAATGTCATGTCCTTGTTATGTCAACTGTCAAGTACGTCAATGTATTTTATTTTATTTTTACAGGCATTGGCTTCATTTATTAAACCAAGCATGTAAGCAAGTATGGTTTTTGGCAATGAGAGGATTTATTCATCTTTTTGAACATGGATCTCAGGTTATGAGAATCCTTTTGAAAACTACGAAGAATTTTCTTTTCAGAGTCCTTCTCCAGAATCTTTGTGGAGTCCTTGTTGTTGTTATAGTAAAGTAAACGTAGATGGCGTCCGCTGTATTACTATAGTCCGGCCAGCGAGTCGCGGCATTATTTATTAAAAATGACGGGTTGTAAAAAAAGCTAACCTGGTATTACTGAAAAATATTAAATGAATTCGAAAAAACGATCTTGATACTTTGATGAGTGTTGGCTTGTTTGAAGGTCTTACCTGTTCGAGATAACTCGTTGTTTTTTTTTCATGCAATTTTGACAGCTCATAAGGTTGTTTGTCTCAAAAATGTGTAAAATAACGACCCGTCACACGTACCTACCTAACTTATAATATAGGAACTGAGGGTACACACACACATAACGGTCCGGGAGCGTTCCGAGGCCACGGTTTTAGTTTCTATGAACCCTGTCAAATAAGTAGAGACTGCTTGTGGCTTTCGCTTCCCGTAGCTCAGATAAAATAGATATAATACCGTAGGTTAAGCCGCGGCCCGTTTTTGTAGTCATTCTGTCTCTGTGTAATGTGAGCTTTAGCTAGAGCGCAGGGTACCTACCTTTAGGTTAGTTTACTAAGTAGGTACCTTTAAATTCAAGCACTGCCGGAACGTATTTTTAATGGCTGGTTCTGAATAGTTTCAGAGCTTTGCAGTTTATCTATAGAAACACTTATTATGACCAATCCGTTTAAGTAAGCCGCAGCCATCGTCCATCGTTAATACAAGGTATGTGCCTGTGGTATGTGCCCTGCTCACTGCCACTATGCGACGCTGACTTTGTTTCCATTTCCAACATTTTTTTTTCTTTTCCTCGGGTTGATGCCATTTTAAAAGTTGTTCATATTGAGGAGCACAACAACGTTTCCAAGACCATTGCAAATACAACTGTATACATAATGAGTCGGAGAAATACGGAATTTTAAACCGAAGTCTTCCGTTTCTGTAGACCCTGAGCCACATACAAACTCGATTAGTTGAGCGCTTTTTGTACGAAGATGTCGAATTTTCTTGGGCCGGGGCCATTGACAGCTGCTGAAATGGACTCGGTCGGGTCTATAGAAACAGTAGGCTTAAAATGATATTTCTGTGCGCTCGTATTTTTACATCAAAACCCAAATCAATGAGAGAAAATCTTATAATTTTAGAATAAAATTATTTTAAGTGCTGATTATTTGGTACAGTACCAGTATTTGGGTCGCTCCCCTAACTAAATTAATATTTTACTGTTTACTTATTTTTTATGAACCCGTACCGTATGTCAAAAAAATCCGTATTACAAATAGTGCAATGCTATCTACATCTACGTTATATTCGAATCATATTACGGAACGATTTGTTTCGAATAAATGCATAATGTACCTGCTGGACGGATTTCGATATTTTTTTCACCATTCGGATGTTAATCCCTGAGTAACGTAGGCTATGTTCCTTCCGCTCGTGAACATGACTGTGGGCCTGCGTCTGTAACCCGGTGAAGATGTGGCGGCCAAGCTACTTAATACTTACGTTTACGAGAATTTAGATTCGTATTTCTGATAGCGAGGTAGTAGCTAGGTACCAACTTTGGTTACTATGGCTTATACTATAATCTCTGGTCAAGGCAGGTAAGCAGTTAATTCATGTCCCTTTTCTTTAATTTTCTCTGCCAACTGTAAGAAACTATCTAGGGTACCTTAGTGGCGAAGCTAAGGGGTAAGCCGTTCTTTATTTATAAGTGTTTCTATAGATAAACTGCAAAGTTAAGTGCCTATTTTACACTACCGGCTTACCTCCTAGCTTCGCCACTAGACCTACCTATTAGTACGTTCCTACCATTATTTTATTCGTACGTCATGTTATCGTACTTGCTACTACCTACATAGCTAACGATGATACTATAATATGATAATATATAACTGGAATACCTATTGATGTGTATGATTTGCACTTATGGAACAATTTTGTCTGATTTATTTTTTGCAATATGGACTGAATATCCTAAGGATATGTTTTGGCAAATGAATCAAGTAGTCGAATCAATTAGGGGCGGTCAGCGATCTGCCGGAAAGGGGACAGCGCGCGCGCCCTCAGTGGAAAGTCGGGAAATGTGTGGTGGGGTGTTCGGGGTGCGGGCGGGGTCGGGAGGGCGGAGGTGAGGGCAGGGGGGTGTCGGTCGAGGGTGCGTGCATCGATCGTACGGGCGCGGGGCGGCGCTTCAGTCAGTCTGCCGGGCCGGCCGGCGTGAGCGCGCGTGTTATGCGCTGCCGCTGAGATGGCCGGCGCTCAGGCGCTCGTGCTCGTGTGCTGCTCGTGGTGGTGGCTCACATCATTAGCCGGTAAGTTACCTAACTTGAACTCTATTGAAACCCCCCACCAATTGCCAGCTACAGATTGACACTCGATCAGCTGATGTCAACCTCGGCATGCTGCCGGTTTCGATGTTAATATTTTTCATGGGCTTCTCTGCATGCCGTTTTTCGATCTTGGAAAATAATTAGGATTTCATGACCCCGTGATTATGACTTAGTGTCTTTATCAAAGGGTCTACCTTATATTTTACAATTATTAAAGGCTCTACACTATCATGCAACTACTACTTGCTATGAAAAACCATGTTTAATAAATTTTACAATAATAACTGCGCATTGCGATAAGTACTAGTACATAAACCGTAAGTGTAATAAATTTGTAGGTACTTGCTTGGTCTAACTGCTGAAAATAGACACTTAAATTAACTTCTACTCTAACAGAGATAAAGTATAATCCAGTGTACGTAAGGTAGACCAATCTAACAGGCTCGATGGCATATTAGAATTTTTTCTCTTAAAAATTGCTTTTAGACTGCGTAATGATTTACTAGATAGCTTCTTCTTATAAAATTTTACGCTATTTATTAACATAAATAGTTTGTCCTTAGAACATACATTTTTTATATACAAACTAGAAGGTTCCTTACCTATAGAAAAAAATCTTGGAATCAAACCTAACCTAAATCGATATCTTATTATATTTTTATTAAAGTTCTTAAATGTTTCTATCTGCAATTACAGATATTTTTTCATGGATAAGCACTTGCAATTACATCTATGTTTATAGCTAAAATTCTGTGATGCAAGACCAACAAAAAAAAGGCAAGAGTAATAAAAAGTTTTTTTTTTAATCATTCATTTATAATAGCCATATAAGAAAGTTAATTATTAATAAAGGAAAGGAAAATAATGCGGAATTTCGTATGAATTTACTGCACATATTTTCATACCTTTATCTGTCACTAGAATTACATTTATATGTAGAGTGTGTGTGATGTTCCGTAGTTGTCTTGATATGAAAAAATAGTTACATAAGTGGTAAGCTTCTTCTTTAAAATACATGCGCAAAGCGAAAGGATATTCCGATTGTCTAAGGGAAGTTGGAACATAATCCTTCAATTTGTCCACCCATGGCTGACCATCGAATCTTGAAGTGTAAAACTTGGGATTGCGGACGTGATTTCGTTTATGTATTTATGTCTAAAGTTATATGTAGGACTCCATTATGTATTGTAGTTATTTACTTACACACATACGTATAGTAAAGGTGTTTATCAATGACTTTGAAAATAACCTACTTACATTTCTAGGCAGAGCATGAACTGTAAAAAAAAAACCATTGTGCGCTCCCTGTGGTCACCTTCAAGTCACTTTTAAACGGATACAGTATCCGGTTGATTACGTACGAATGCAAACATCTGTTGCAATTAGACCCTGAAAAAGACATCAACGCGTTTACGGCGTATCATAATCTTTAAGTATGTAGGTGATAGATACATATGTGGGTTAAAAAATACTGTACATGAATATATGTTTTATTATTATTAACTTAACTGACTAAGTAACTAAGCCTAGCCTACAAATCAACTTATTACTGAAACATTACAGTCTGTCAAGTACGTAAATATTCCATCGGTAAAGTTGAAATTTCATGAGTAGGTGTAACTGACGAACCTGAAAGTATCATTATGCTAGAGCTTTTATAGAGTCATATACAAAAATAGAAACATAATTATCGTGCCTTAGTTATTACGTATTCTCGTGAATTTCATTTTCTTTGGGTGGTAAACTATGTAGGTAGTGACTGTAGGTACCTAAGAAAGAGTTGAAGTATTTACCAGTACATAGAAAAATCATGCAACTATTGTTGGTTGATAATGCTTTACCGTTTTTAATTCAGAAGCTGCCTGAAAGTGGCAGCTCTTATCAATCCAGGACATCTGGCGCTCGGCTGCCTGCGACGTTACTAAAGAGAAACGACGTTTCATTTCCTGTTGAAAAGTAGGAACGTTGCTTATTCAATAAACAGGAAAATCAAAGACCGATGTTGATCTTGATTTAGTTATCTACACTAATATTATAAAGAGGAAACCTGTGTTTGTTTGGTTGTAATGAACAGGCTCAAAAACTGCTGGACTGTTTTTAAAAATTCTTAGAACCATTCGAAAGCTACATTATCCACGAGTAACATAGGCTAAATTTTATTTTGAGAATAAATAGGGTTCCGTAAAATATTTGGATTGTTCGGACACAAGGTGTAAAAAATACATGTCCACCCGAGCGAAGTCGGGACGGGTCCCTAGTGTGCAATAAATTGGTAATGTACAAAAAATATCACATTGATGTAGTCCAAGATTTTTACGTTCGCAATAAAAACATATCTTTCGACAAAAAATAATCCTAACAACATATCAATAACTAATATTGGGATATTTCACGCGCAATTACGCCTTTCGCCCCAAACTAGGTTGTACTTTGACAATACATATTTGAAGCTATTGCTTCAAACAATAAGTAGTGGCAGAATCTACCTACTTATTGCACGGAAAGAAAGAATACATTCAAATATTGTGCAGACTGCGTAATCCAAGGCAGGACACTTTGTCTGTGGCGTTTCTAAACTACTCGTCCAGATCGGTCGTCAATAACATATTGTTAAAATATGAAAATAGGAAAATTTCAAGATGTAACGAAATTGTTGCTGAGCTAGGGTAAGTTAAGTTGGCCTATATAGCCTCTGCGCAATCCGCCCCTGTCTCCGGAATTCACAGAGGGAGTAGCGGTAATAAATATGTACGAGACATTGATTTTTTATCATCAGTTTGTTCCTTCGTCTTTATGCCTCTGTTATTCTTAATACTAAATAAATCTGTCGTTTGTCACAACACTGTCAACTGCCGTCTGACCGTGCTCTGGGTGACCACGAACCAACCAGTAACAGCGCCAGCAGAAAGTCACAGTGTGTAGAAGTCAGCGACGAGATATGCTTAAGGATTTTCGCCCCATCGACAAAAAAAAAAACAACTTGCACGACATCTTAATAGGTCAGTTTTAAATACAAAAAAAATATATTTAGAAACTTAAGAAGATTTATGTAGCTAGGTAGAATTATTATTTCTGAGAACTTATATTAACGATAAGTGTCAATATGAGAACAGATAATTCGCGACCTTCCGCGATGCCTTTGCACATGCTCGTTATTCATGCTGTAAATGCGTTATCTTATCGAAACAAATCTGTTTGCAAATTAATAACTAGGCAAATGATAGGCAACTCTCTACTACAGATAGTTCGTAGGTACTTGTTCGTGAAGCAATGTATAAATCCTAAAGCAAGTCTTGTTGTCATTATGACACAAAAGATCGTCTCGAGGTTTCATACACGTAGTTTCATAGAAACATTTTTTTATTTATCATACAAAAGTCTATTTTATTCAAAACCCTTTCCTCGTGCGTCTATATTGTCTCAAGTTTCAATAGGCTCAATTTCGCGTCTTTAAGATCGACGTCCAGAATTCGATTATGATCATCATTATCAACACTTTCTGTTTAAAGATTCAAGCCATCATAAAAAAGGTGGGTGTCCTGCGATTTCAATTATTGATTAAAGTCAATGGTTCAGAACACTCCATTGACTAGCAATGCTTATATATTTTTATAAGAAATCCCGTTCTCATGGGATATTTGTGATTAAACATAGCCTATGTTTTATACCGATGTTTACGCTGTATTATTGTAAAGTTTCATTAAAGTCCGTTCAAGTAGTTTTACCACACATACTTCAAATCCGTTCAAATAGTCTATATTCCGAAACTCATTTTGCTTAATATTTAATTTAAGTAAGTACATTATTGTTATTTTGATTGATGATTTTAGTCTTTCATACCTACTATTACAACTTATACCTATACGTATTACGTCCGGAATATTTTGGGATTATCTATCGGATGATGAATGAGTTAATGTAGCTGGGTATTATTTGATTTTTATGGAACAATAATGCGATAAATGAAGATAATTCTAAGGGTACTAAAACGAACTCTACAGTTATATGAGTATATGAATAACATTTCTACGGAAATTGCTAGACGTGGGAACGTCGAAGTTTAGAAACAAAATAAACATAATAAAACTGTCGAACTATTGACATACGACACAGGATCAACATGGGATCAACACCCTGCTATTTGCTCTTGTTTATTTTACGTATAGCTTTTGTTCACAGTTATTCAGGGCGACAATTTATTATTTGTTATGTTTGAAGTAGGTTCAGAAAAATTGACTTTCTGTAACTATAATTATTAAGTACAATGTACAAATTAAATAAAATACCGGAGTCACTAATAAATATATTTTTTTAATAACTTAAATACAAATGCTGTTTTCAGATTTTTGCCTATTCTTGCCACATAGGACGGCTTTGCTGGTGAGGGTGTCGGAACATACTTTATTGGATTCAAGGTGCTGTACATTTAAGGATACATATTACACATACCTACATACGTTTATGTTATTTATTCATGATGAACTACCTAGATAGGCTGGGCCAGGCACTTTATGTTTTTTTTTGCTGTGCAATTTAATTTCTAACATTTACTATGACATTTGTAAGAGCAATAAAGTTATTGAGTAAGTTCTTACTTGACGGACGAAGGGATAAACGGGTGGACGGACGTACGGACGGACAATAAAGTTTCAAGAGTCAAACAAAGTTTTTCCTTAGGAACATACACGAACCCTTAAAAATCAAGACGAGTTCAATGACCTGGTATAATATTTGATCATGAAAAGTGAAGGATCGCGTGCACGCCCCGTCCCGCCATCGCCAGCTAAAATGCATTACAACAAGCAGCAAGGAACCGAGTGCATTTTTGACCTAATCCTCATTGCATACGATACAGTATTGGACACATACACTGTATATTTGCCCTTAGCCTTAGCTAATGAAGGGAAACCCCCTTTTCCTTTTGCAAGAAAATGTTATGGAATCCATGCGACGTGTTTTGATTAAATTGTAAAGTAACTTACATTTGTGATAAAATGTTTAGAAAAATATGGGATACAAATTGTGATTCCTACCGCTTGTATAAATGGGACGTTGACTGTTTATTGACGATCTGTGGGTGCATAATACATTTATGTAGAAGTCAAATCTTTTATTAAAAGTAGCAACGTTCGAAAGCAAATTCCGAAGTAGGGAATAAATGAATAATGGAAAATGCACTTTTCAAAATAAACACTGAAGGAATTTACTTTATTGAAACTTATATTTGCAGATAAGATGATAACAGATCATGAATAGTTGACAGCTAGGTAATTATCCGTGAAGAGCTCGGGGTGAATCAAGATGAGCGAAGCAAAGTGCATAGCGTAGTGACGCAGTGAGCGCAATGCGGCTCCTTCCGCTGACCTCGTTCCACCTATGGCGATACATCTCCAAAATTCAGCTCCATTTTATACTTCCAAGTTAGAAAACAGAGTCCGGAAATATTTTTTTATTTTAAATTAGAAAACAAGTAGCGTTCTGCCAGTCCCAAATTGTCATGGCCCTACACTATATATTACAGTTAAAAATATTGAGGCTGTGTGTTACCAGGCAACGCATTCCACTACTAGGTTAATCGTCACCCAAATGTGGTGGTATTGATTGTCGGCTTGGGCTCGCGTTAGCTACAGCTCGCCATGTTGGTACCTCGTGTGTACACAGAACAACCATTGTAATGTACCCACTCCAACATGATAAATTATGTACGTACGAAAATGAACATGGCTGTGTGCCCCTCCATGCGTATTTGCGTATAAAACGGTTCACGAATGCAACATCTTACGCAAAGGTTCCTAGAATTTCGATAAAACACTATCCCAAAAATGACGACACTACTTTTAAATAAACTTGTTGGAATCCATTATCAGAGTGCCGTCGCGGGTGAAGAGTCGGCACCGAGTGAGACACATGTCATGTTTTAGATTCCCAAACGAATAGTTCTGTTATATCATAGTCCTTTGTAGCGTGTTATCTCTCGTGCTATTTGTTCAGGATTAGTGGACTAAAACCAACGTGCGCTCTAGTTCAAAATGTCAAGGCCAGTTAGATTACAACTGTCTAATGAAATATTCCTTGCTCCTTGGTCCGCCTTTTTAATATCTCCTATGTCAATCAAAAGTGTATCAAGTATAGTATTTATACGTATGTACATTATACACAAGCTTCCTTTTTTCCACAACCACGTAAATAACTATGAATGTCGGTTAAAATATATATGTATGACCTAACCGTGTACCATTTAAACATTTTTAATGGATGGATTAGGTTACTCGCTCATGAGTATTCGCAGAATCACAAATACTTATGGCATAGAATTAGCACACTGCAGCGGATGTCGCGTCAAAATCACCATACATCTGCCTCGACTCAAGGGTACCCGAAGGACAAGGTACGTGCGGGCACCGACACATTTTGCGATTTTTACAATATCACAAGGTGCAACTCATATATATGTTGTTTTAGGACGAAATGTTTTTACAGTTGAATATGTTTTAATTTGTAGATCGGAATAATGACAGATTCATGGACTGTCACCTACAGTTCTTGAAATCGTGGTGTCTTTAAAATGTCTCTGTATTGAGGAGCTGGACAAAGAAGCCCTTATTTTTATAAGTAATAGGTATTACTAGCATAGAAGTGTGAATATTTTTTTACTTACATATGAGTTGGTGGCGGTACGGTAGCGCACGGGCTGGGGGCGGAGCGCAGCGGCGCGTGTCCGCCACCTGCGCCGGCTACCCCGGCCTACCCTCCCTTTCTGCCTTATTAACGGACTTCGTATTCCACAATCTCATATGCTTATTATTTACATTTTTATATTCGGCGTAAATACTATTGGTATGTTTACTTTTATTGTATTTAGATATTATGACATATTTAGTGTATTATACATAACAGATTCATCCTGCATTTATACCTATTGTATGCGCAAAAGCGTCATTATGTCATAATTAAAATGGCAATGTACATATTTCGTGCAAACATCACCTGTTTCATTTGTCAGCATTATCGAAACTGTGTGACTCAATACACATCGTACGATGTTCCAAAATGTGACACTAACAGTTTTTTTCTGGTAAACAAACGAGTGATGATCGACAATTGAATAAGTAGCATTTCACTACATGTACCTAAATAACTGAATATATGCTTGTGGATAAAATTGATTTTCGTTTGGCCCATTGAAGCATTATTAGGTTTAAATACCTATTTCATGATACATTCTATGTATAAAGGTCGTGCGTATACTTTTTATACTAATTTTAGCAAAGAATAACTGACGTTATAATTCCGTAGGTAGGTACGGCTCAAGTATTTTACGGCGCATGGGGGCTGGCACGGGCTCACGGCATATGTCACACTGTGGCTTTCTCCAAACGAATGTCTTTTATTTTTTCTGACTCACCTTTCGTAAATTGCGAAGGGTTGCTTGCACGCACGCAACTGTCTACGGCTGCTGGCTTACCTATCTACGGCTACTCGTAACTACTTATGAATAGTATATCTATTTCTTTCAGCTTTTAAAGATTAAGAATGAATCATTTGAAATTGTAATATTTTTCGTATAAAGAATTGCCTTCGGATATTACTAAGACAGAACCGGTTCATCTCAATCTCCATCCCGGTTTTTCATCATTGATAAACGTTGTATACCTATACACCTGTACAACAGTAATTGATTAGTAAAGATTTATTTTTACAATATGAGTTTATTTATTTACCTGCCACCATTAGTACTTTACAAATAATGCACGCATCATCTTATAATTATAAGGTGCCTCATTCTACTTACGAAAAAATTGGAACGTTGAACACAATAATTCTAGGTACCTACATATCACGAAGTATTTGAATATATGAAGTTCTGTAAAGAAGTACCTTTACTAATAAGATAGCGCATATGTTCCTCGCCGGGCAACACCTGGCACGCGCCGAACCGGTCGGGTTTCGGAAGGACTTCAATTAATTGATATTACCCCTTTTTAAGCATCGACACTATCGCATTACAAGACAGTTTGCCGGCTGAATATGACGCTATGGTGAAACTTATACGTAAATACACATTTTGTATTAGACTTTGTGATCAAAGAAAATGAATCTCTACAGGTATAAGTGTTTGTATTGTCTTGCACAAGACTGCGCACCCGATCTCAATTTTACAGACGTATCAATTTTCGTTATACATTGTACATCTGTTAGTTGTAAATCGACTCCAAATAGGTATGTGTTAATTAATGTCGTTAGAGGACAGTCCCTTAGGCGAAACAATGTCTGCTCCAGCCTTGAGGATCCGCAACCGCAAACTGTAAGGGGAAATGGCTAGTATTATTTTTACCTGAATAGCAGGTGCGCTTAACCTGAGATTGCATATTGTACGTATGTGCCTCGGACGCAGGATTCTCTAATGGAAAGAAAAACCTCGAAACGATTAAACAATGTGTATGATAATGGGATTCGAAAGGCGATATTTCTCGCGTTGGTGAGATTCTCGGACCATGTAACGTTTCGCAGATTAAAAGCTATTTATCACTTCGTCGGTACTAAATGATTTTTTTCCTGCATGAAATTTTGTGCTACAATTCAATTGTAAAGCAAATCGTGCACAAAGTGAAGCCCGAATGAGCTCGCCTTTCAAATCGGTGCCGACTGATTTGTGACAATCGCACCTTTATGTTCGGAAAAAAGTGTCTACGTGTTCTGGTTTCGAAAACTTGTAAACGATAATGTCCTAATAAAAAAATAATAAAGTAAATGAGGTGACTATGATACCAGTCCCTTGCAAGTTCATGCACACTTCAAATGTGTAAACATACCTGGCCGGGAATCGCCAGACGAGCTTGCGAAAAACTCTCCTATTAAAACGAACCCAAAGAAATTAGGTAAGCATTTTCTGTTTAAAAAAACGTAACACTTCTAACTCAAATTTAAGACGAACAACAAAAGTTTGTTGGGAAGTTGTTTTCGTGTTTTCGTAATTAATATCCACTTTAAAACACGACAATCTGGATTAGCCACACATTCGAGGAGGGTTAACGGAAAGGTTTCCGGGCCGTTACCTCAATAATGTTGGCAGTTCGCAGTTATAACAAATCTACGTTGAAATGGGATGATTAATTACCTGAAAAACCGTTAGCACTTGCTTCACACGCACGTTTTGCGTGTCATGTTTACCGATATCGGATATAATTTATGATTAAGTAGGATGTACAATTTACCTACATACGTGTTTCATGTGAATCTGTGTACCCTGTTGGATAGTGTGTAGCCACTTAACATGTTATACCATGATACCAAGTAGTTATCACAGACGATATCGAGTTCTACTAAACATTTTTTTTACTAACTTTAACAATATGATCACGAGACATATGACATTACGAGTTTCTGTGTGTACGAGAGCTATCAATATACTAGATAAATAAACACGTAGACGTTACGATGCCTTAAATTGTAGTGCATTAACATTGTTTTTTTTAATCAAACGCTTGCTTTTTACACTATGTTTCAAATAATATAAGTAAAGAGATATATTTCCTTGTAGTCACTAGATACTAGGTTTTACGATACACAACATAATACTGCACCAACACACACTATAAAGCAAGTAAAATGAGTAACTTTACAGAGGCCCAGTTTATGAGAAAAGTTTATGACTGAAAGCAGTAACTGTTACTTTGCAAGGCAGCCTGGTTTATTATTTACCCCTGAAACTTCCTAACTACTTTCTAATGTACCTACTTATTTTAAGTAATTCAGCATGGGGGTGTAGTAAGTACTTGAGATAGTGGATGGAACACACTCGTATTTCGTTTCACTCCGTATACATAATGAAATTGTGAACGAGGCGAAAATATTACAATTTTCACTACACAGTGACAGGACTCCAAAACACAGACACAGTTAATGTCTGTTATCATTGCCTACAAAATACTTTTTCTCGCAAATTATGTCATTTTGCACCTTGTTCTCAATACACTACTAGCACGATCCTTTCCCCGGCGTGTCTACCAAATAGGATAGTTTATGATTTGGGCAGACTTGATGTCGGAAGTGCAGACCCGACGGCGGCGCGATGGCGCCCACTGTCTGGGGCGGGCGGCGGCGTAACATTTCAACACTGCCCTCGAATTCTTCGCGTCTGTATCAAATATTCTCAATGCAGGTTTTTGTTTTGATCGTTAGTACACTGTAACTAGTAATTATTGTCTTTGTCAAGGTATTATTACTGAGTACTACGATCCGACTTAGTACACAGCTTATAATGGTCGGGTGGGATCTTAATATGCACAATAAGTATGTGTTGTACATAATAAATGTATCCCAAATTTTAAGTAAAGACAAAGGTAATCTTGATTAAATTCCGGTTAAAAACTCAAGATCTAAGTTATAAAATGCTAATCCTCTCTAGGTCTCCCGCATACATCATGTGCCAGCAAATCATGAATGCATCTGAGGTCGTCCTAACCCCAGTTTCGCTGGAGAACTCTTTTAACCGTCACCCGTTGCTCGGTCGTCAGTTCTATTCATCTTGATAATCCGATGAGCTATCTCGATGACTTCAGTTCTCTGACACGATCCTTCAGATAAACACTTAGTATAATAGGCATTTCCCTATCACGTTGTGCAACTCTGCGGCAAATATATTATTTATATAACTAAAATTATAAGTAGAAATATATATTTGGACAATATTGGATAAAAGAAATTAAAATTAAAGTTACACGAATATAATATAATTATTTGTCGAATATGGGTACAAATGTCATAAAATATAATGTATAGACATATGTAGCCCATAATAGGCATGAAATTTAAAGATGTCGAGTTTCATATTATTAACGTACTAAGGATTCACTAGCTTACCTAGTATTTACGTTTATACAACCCACATGAGTGATGGCCTTCAGGATTAGTGGAGAATTGGTGGTTCTTTGTCAGTCACACACTTTCCGTTTCCGAAGATGCATTGATGATGGCAGAAAAGCTGAATGGAAAAATTCCAAAAAAAAAAAAATTACAAACATAATCTAAGAATATTCAAAGCAAAACTGTAACTATAAAAAGTGGGACAAAATACAAAACTACTCCTACCAGAGATACAACTTCCCAAAGAAATTCGTATGAAAGAATACAAACACATATTCGCTTGGATAACGTATGTGTGTATGTTTACGAGCGTTTAGACGTGACAAAGAACTCTTTGCGGCCGCCACAAGGCGTCGCCCGTCGTAGCTCGGCGTAGCGGCTCGTAGCGTCGTAGCCTACTTCCGGCGAGACGTGACCGGGTCAGGTGGCAGATGACTTGCGAATATTCTCTAAATCAAATAGTTTTTGTACCTATTTGAAAAGGATTTCATTACATTCCCATGACCGTTAAACGCATTCAAAACTGTTGTATTTTTAACAGAGCAGAAAGATTAGTAGAGCTATTTTTCTACGAAAATTAACTGGGTCTTTTTTGGTTATGCTGTCTCAGTATATTTTATAACGCTATCAAACTTTATTTATTTTATATTCATGATGTTATATAAGTAATTACATATTAATACAATCATTAGCACCCTGTACCTTCGCCATTTGACCTCTCTGTTGGAAGGGTATTTTTTTCCAGACTTTAGTTTTAGATGTAATTACACGTCGCTTTTGTAAATATTGTCTAAATATAATATTTAGGAATTCTTTGAGCTGTTTAGGAACACTTAAGAACGTTTGTTTTTGTTGACAGCCACCGAGCTGGACCTGCTGGGCGCTCTGTCGCTGCACAACGCGACGCGCGACGGGGTGACCGCCGCGCCGGGAATGCAACCCCCGCACACCGCTTTCGCTCTTGATGGTCAGTTCCCATATTTTATTTGAACTTACGAAGACTTGTAATTTAATTTTTTTTTTAATTCATTCACTCTTTATCAGGGCAACTCCTCTTTAGTGTGTACTGTATGTACTGAAGTAAGTACCTTTTCAAGCAGTGTGCATGTTTTCTTGCATAGAGATATATAGTTTATATAGATACTCGTATAACTTTTATCTGGGATTCTAAGGCCAGTTTGCACCTACTTATATGGGGCCCTTACTTAGCAAGTTTTAGGAATTATCTAACAATACACATTTATCATCATCATTAGTCAAGGGACCTTATATGACAATTAAACTAAATTATGTTTCTGAAAATCTTTCTTACCATTACGAACAAAATAATTCCGTTGATATTCCCGCACCCATCCTGGTAATCATCTCCTACTTCCTAGATGCATTGCTTTTGAAGAATAGGTAGGTAATTCTCATTTTCAAATTTAAATAACCTCCCACAAACAATACGTTTTATTATGGCCTAAGTACGTGATATCACGTTCGTTTTAAATGCTATATTTTCTCCACTCAGTGACAGTCATTGTAGTTTAAAACTTTTTTTTACATCCCAATATGTCTATGTATCGGAAAGTTGTCTGAAACTACTAAAGGAATCACTCAAATAATACTTATGGAATAAGTAGTTTCCCTAAATATTTCAATCAGGATGATATTACTAAAAATAAGACTTGAATAGAAATAGAGATTAACAAAAAAATTACATATAAATTCTATATTCCTTTTCACTATTCCATACCGAACAGTTTTGACCGACGTTTTGTTTAGTGCAGTTAGAGACCCAATTATCACTTTATATAATCCCTAAATAAAACTAATGTACCAATTTCTTAGCCGACCTTAGCCTTATAATAATATAAATATATCGAAGTTATATTTAGGCCTGATATCCTCGTAAGCACACGTAGCTACTAAATGTAGGCACCTACGTACATTATGTTTAACGAATGTCGTTAATCTGAGCTGAAAATTAACAGCATGGCAAACTTTCACAGGTAAATAATAAATACAAATACACTTCACGCTTTTTAATCCCAAAGCGGGGTAGGCAGAGGCACTAGCTCAATAAGCAAGTGCCCACGGTTCACCAAGCGTATTTAACGGGGGTGAGCCCATCGCTGTTATAGGGTTCACACACCTTGTGGTGTGCGGGTTTCATCACGATGTTGTCCTTCACCGTATGAGCGTTGCGTACATAAGCTGTGAAAAAGAGTCCCATTGGTACGCGTCCAGTAGCCGGACTCGTACCCGCGAACTCCCGGTTACAAGTATCCGAACAACTGGACCACAGACGCTCTATATATATAAATCTGTATTACTTTCACAGGTAATACAGTTTTATATATAATAGGTGGTAATAATTAATTATGAGTACTTATGTCGTACGATAAGAATTGTTATCAGTGCATAAACTGCATTGCGCCTTTACCCGCAATGGCCTCAGGAGGGCGTGGGCTTATCGGATCATAACATACGATAGACACCCCACGTCTACACACTGTGATTAGGTCGTTGCGTTAACACTGCACTAACGTCCGGTCGGGCAGACTTGAGTAGCGAACAAAGCTATAGATTCACTTACAAACTGTTTTCAAATTCATATTCCAACGTGTATTGGTAATTGACGATTTTTCATATTTTGTTACTCATAAAGACATATCTATCTACGTCAGTGAAGTGTACTTCCCTCAATGGGTACCCACTACTTCCGAAGGGTGGATGAAGGGGCGACTGTCTATTGTTCTTTTCCCTCGCTTTTTGACATTCACAATTTTCCGAAGAAAACATTCCAAAGAATTGCGGTTGGCAGATCACTTGTCAGCAGTCTCTGGCGATTGTTTACCATTGAGCAAGCGAAAAAATAAATGGGGCGAAAAACTAAATGCTAGAAATCACTCGCACCATCAATAATAAAAATATACGATACTCAATTTGGAAGAACTTAAAATTATTTTCAACGACAGTGACATATTTATTGAGTCGACAGTCGTTTATTTATTGGTACGAGGATGTGAACGCAGCCGTATAATCCCCATCTGACGGGTGATTATATCATCGTGCAAACCGAAATGGCATGTGAAAACGAGTGATTTGGGAATATTGCACCCCATGCACCGACGAGGGTGGCGGCGGACACGGTCCATTTTCACGACATTTCCCTGAACGATGGCGGCGTACGTAACGCAATCCGTCTCAAAGGCCCATTAGTGCACGTATCACGTAATTGTCGGAGGGTCCTCGCCCTAATTGCAAGGGATGAAAGCTCGACATATTGCGTCGGCCGGTCCGGGCACAGTTTAAACATCGTTTTATCAACAGGTCCGTATGTCAACCTGCGGTCTATTGTGTCAATCGCCAATGAATTGTACCTATCGACCTACCCTTCGACTTACCTTTAAGCGGATTAATATTATTCACTTAGAAGAAGATTTAACAAGAATAATACCGCACAAACAACATATCTATGTATGTAAAACTGTAAACATAATGTAGGCAGATAATATCTATACTAAGTTTTATATGAGTATTGTTATAAATAGGAAACATATTGCCGATGCTTTTTTTTAAATTAAATAAAAAGTCTTTCACCGTACCTATATGTATGTTTAATGCAATATTTCTTGACTGGCGCTCTGCAATCAGGACCGTCGACACCCAGGCTGAAGCGGGCTGTGCAACCGATGCAGCACGTAATGAATTAAACTGTCTGCGACAGTCCCAGTGCTCTTGTTAGCTGACAAGCCAATGTTTGCGGCGGGTTGTGGCTGCGATATACTGTTACCATCGTAACTTGCTAGCAGTCATGTAAATCGCTCGGGCGTGGTACGAATGTACAATATGAATAAATTGTTCATCTCCTTGACATAGCTCTCTTATACATTTGTGTAGGTTACCTTACTCAAATAAATATGTGCACATCGATCAGTTCTCGACATTGATTGATAGCTGAAAAAGTGAATGAGTGGGAATGTTTGTGCTGCTTATACTCGACGGTTACGTAATAAATAGTACGAAAATTGTAACATTAACTTTTTGTAGACTAGCGAATAATAAGTATGTTGCGCGTCCTGGCGGCGTGTTATTTTTAAATCTCCTTAGTTCCAATAATTTAACGTAATCAGCCCAGCCGTTCCAAAGCGAAAAAAACATATTTACAATAATATCAACTGTCTTAATTTTCTTTAGATACACTTCGTAAATTACTAGATTTAGATAGCACTTCCAAATGTAGAAATGAACACAATCCGTACTGACACTTAATCCTGGATTTGGAACTCCCAAGCAATGAAATGGAATCAGGATATCTATTACCTACGCATCCGCCTGATTGCTCGTAAGTAGTTACATTTTTATTCATTTTTTTATTTTACACATGCGATATATCTCGCTTTAACGTGCTCGCTGACACTTTGCTTAGTCACATGTGAAAATCTCTGTCGGTACATTAGCCGCCTAATGAATACCGGCGTATTCTCATCCACCCCTGTTTCCCATTCCTATGATTTAATTTTAAAATGCTGTAAGCCCGCCACAAACTTTTCTCCTTTTTTATTGGTTTAATTAATTTAATGAAAATATTTGTCGATGCTGTCATAAGCATTGTAACCCAAGTAAGCAGATTTTTAATCCTATTTATCAATATCTGTGCAATGCAAATGTAAACAATCCAGAGCGATATGAAGCAATTTCATCCAAGATTTATCTCGCGAATAGTGTAGTCGGGGGTGTACGACCAGCGTGTGCGGAACTATTGTTATTGCACTCGAATTATGTGAACAAATTGTGCGAAAGATTCATTGGGGTAGCCGACAGATCAATTCTTTCTGGTAGAAAGAAAGAAATGCTTTTATATTCATATCACCACCGCGCCGCGCCGTCCCCGTCGCGATAACTAATTGATATCGTATAAAAGGGAGCAGGGTGCCGTAGTGAAAGTGAATTATTTACAATTCGCGAAGGGAACAGGTTCAAATTAAACAAATATTTATTACTTTTAGGGGACAGTGTTTTTACTAACAGTTGATGCGTTTGATACTTATTCTGTGAGAATATGAGGGGTGCCTTTAAATATTCTTTGTACGAACTGGATTTATTCCAATAGGTACTATTTATTTCGCAATATCGTATCGTAACTACCTACAACTTCTACGGCGTCGATTATAAATGACCAATCAGTAATATTTTGCTAATATTTGCTTAGAACAATCGTAGTACCTAGGTATATGCAGATATGTAAGTTATTGTTATGGCTTGTTGAAAGCTGGAAATTATACCTATACTTGGTTTCATTCTTCGGAATATTACCATAATGTTATTCATCACATTCATATTACTCAGCTACCTACCTCTACTCTAAGTAATACTTTAGGTATTACCTAAGTAAATAATATTTGCATCGGTAAGGTACAGTCACCTGCCTACTATATAGGGTGGCTTATTCAAATCGGTCAGTATGGGAAAGTCTGAAACTATAAGACATACGAAGATTTGTTCTTAGGAACCATGTCACCGATTTTGATAAAAAGAAAAACTGCATTCATACTTTATTTGAAAAAAGAACTGTATCCAGCTCGGGAATCGAACCCGGTTGCTTCGAAAAAATAAACTTGCACTTTTCGCTTTTTCTTTTTTAATATCGATTGTGTAGGTCTTAGCTGTAAATGTTTTTATGAAAAATGATGTTAAACATTAATAAAATGCATAGTTTTGACATACTTTAATTTATCATAAGTAGTAGGTGTTCGAAGTGACTACAGTCAAGAACTGTCGTAGCAAAGCACTGCCGATGTATTAGATTTTTCTTTGTACTATTTATTTTCTTAGAGCTTGACTTTTTAATGTATAAATGCATTGATAACTCAGCTATTATGAAAAAAAGCGAAGTGTTTTGCTTCGGAAGTCCTCGATGTAGGATCTACTAACGTTTGGAATGACACAAAAGATAATAAAGATACAGAATAGGGATACTGCAAACTTGTTCAAATGCACGATATAACAATGATGCTACTGTTTTTGCGATTAATAAATGTTTTGTATCAATTAAAAAAAACATTCTTATAATTAATTATATGCCAGTTGGGGCTCATTGTATACCTCCATCTCGGTTTTAATTGTATACCTGCTGGTGATCCACATAAAATAAAATTTAAAAAAATATACCAAAAAGAAACAGGATTGGGAGGACTGGTCCCATAAGTGTATTCGTAATTGAGGGATATTCTCTATTTTGTATCACTCATGTCTGATTTGTAACAATCTTATTAGATAAGTATGCTTAGTTATTGTTGTTCTTTGGTAATATAAGTCTATAGATATGAAACTACACTCATAATATGCAATTGTCATGACTTTACTTCCATGAAATTGTTCCAGAAATACAGTTTCTTGCAGTTAACAGAAACATGAAATATAAAAGCGAAAATATCAAATCTGCAATGCAGATCTTCAGCCAATTTTATTATGAAATTTGGCACACAAAATGAAACCTGGAAGTTACTTAGTGCCTTTTTCTTTTATATTGACATTTTAATTTTTTTCGTTCCTACTTACAGAATATTTTACTAAATAAGCATGCAATGTACAAGATTTATGAATACCGGGTGATATCTTGAGGAGGTAATGATCCGGAGCCACTTTTCTTCGACTCCTTTTGTGCGTATTTGCATTTGCGTTAAAACTTAGCATAGGATGGCAAAAACCAGTTACTTATTAAAATACCAATGAAACACTATCCTAAAAAGCTTTATTCAGGGTAGGAAGTTTAAGTACTATTCTAAATACTTTACCGCATAAATTGAAATAATGAATTCTGATCATAACTCGAGTTAGGTTACACAAATACCAATAACGTCCTAAGGTGTAAAATACACGAACGAAATTGTAATTCATTACTATAAGTAATTATTTCTTAAATATTACAAGCAAAATTCACGACCGTACAATCGAAACATTTCTATAAGTAGCTTAGGTACGGTTGCTATTTGAAAACACAAGCGGCTATTTGAAATTTTTGCATTCTTGGATATTTGAGTTCAATCGGGCACCGGGATCATTGAGACATGAGTTAATTCTTAAATATTATGTAATTCAATAATCATAAAATTACATTTTCCAGGTGAACTTACGTTGAAATAAATTGTTTTATTTCAAAGATTCTAAATACGGTATCTAAAACGAACAAAAAAAAATAAGTAGGTAACATTTTAGTACTAGCATAAAGGTTGTCTGAAAACAGTCATAAATATGTAACGATTTAATTTACAACATGTCAGAAGATGCATACTGCTCCAGTATGAGAGACAGCAGTGTCATCGGCTGGCCCGCAGCCAAAAGCGGCCGATCGTTACCACTCAAGGCCCGAACCACAAACACAATATGAGCGCTTAACTGATTTGCATCGTGATTTACTGACCGCGACGTGCTATACCGTAACTTAGGGTTAATGCGTATTGCGGGTAGTATGACAAACCATAATAAATAAAAAATCGTTCGTTTTAAGGCGTGGTAAGATTTTTCTCTTGTACCGCTACGTACAAATACACAGGTTATTTTACAGGATATTTTTTAGATCCCGATGAAAATAGATTTTTCACGTTTTTATTTAACGTCCGATATATATATATATATATATATACGACGTGTTGATCTATAAACGTGTTGATCGCCCTTAGGTACATCGGCGATGGATGTTTAACGTGTGTCCACTGAGTGTGATTTATTCCTATAATAATGTATTATGTAAATGATGCAGGCGAGTCCCGGTCGCTGCAGGTGGAGGGCGCGGCGTACGAGCGCGCGGCGGAGCTGCTGCGCCGCTCGCCGGAGTTCACCGTGCTCGCCACGCTCAAGCAGGACCCCGCCAACTCAGGCACTATCCTCTCTTTCTCACATGGCTATAACAGGTGCGATCATTCGTTTTTTATGCTTCTGTTAAGATAGTATCCAACTTCAAAATACATGAACAACAATAACGACCTCGGAATTTAAAATAGACAGAATTACAAATAATAAATAAATAATGGAACGTATGAAATCAGAAGTCAATATAGTCGTTTATGTAAATACAACGTCATTCAATAACAAAACACTACTACGTGCTACGAGGGATCGCGTCGTAGCACATAACGTAGAGCTGTAGCCATGCAATTGGTCATAATGCCTTTAATATTCACAAGTAACTATTTGTGGGTGTGTATTTATGAGTACGTTTGCTTTGGTGTCGAGTAGGTAAATGATGTGAAGAAGCCACGGGGCCGAGGCGACGTGCGGCGCGGCGGCGGGACCGGCGGGGAACGGTGAGTGCTCTATACCTCGTCATCGCCGCGCGCGCACGCCGGAGCCCCGGCCCGGCTTGCGCGCGCATAGGGGAGAATCATGTATCTTGGAATGTCCTGTGCCTCGGAATGTCCTCCTCGATCCATATGTTAACCTCATTACACTCACTGTAACCTCTGCATGGCCGTATGTATGTGTCCGGGCGTGGTACCGCGGATCCGCTTGCATGCGTTCGCCCCGCCCCAACCTCCCGGCGTCTTGTGCTCGTTATATGTCTTGACGTGTTGTGTTCTATCTGCCTAACTGCCCCCTGTAATTCGTTTACTGTTGACTGTATGAATGTTCATGTGTTGTCACGCCGCGTGGAAGGGCCTGTTAAGGGACACCCGGGGTTGGCTGCACTAGCATTCCAAGCGACATGGGCATCTCGTACTGGGTCTTACAATAAGTCAGTCGTGCACCTATCTCGCTTTGGACATACGTTCGATGGCACCTGGGTTAGCCCCGGTGGAATCGGCTGGATACAGCGGGACGCGTCCGTACATTCGCAACATCGAGTCCGTTCACTTTCGACACCTTTGCAAACGACCGTCGATTAGCGGCGCGATATCAATAGAACACCGATCGCAATAGTTCCGAGGTACATGGTCCCCTATATGTTGGCCGAGCGATGTTGAGTGTAGAGCGCGAGGAGGTCGGTCGCGGTCGGTCCCGTGGAGTCGCCAGAGTGTGTTGTTGCTTTTTTGTGTGTACCTCGGAACGGTTCGCATCGTTATCGACGTGTCGGGTGGTGGCGAGTGGTGGCGAGTGTTGTGCTGACGTGAGCGGTGCGCAGGTACCTGGAGGTGCAGTCGTCGGGGCGGCGCGACGAGGTGCGGCTGCACTACGTGGCGGCGGGCGCGGCGGCGGCGCGCGTCGAGACCTTCCCCTTCCGGCTGGCGGACGGCGCGTGGCACCGCCTGGCGCTGGCTGTCTCCGCCACGCAGGTCACGCTGCTCGTCGACTGCCACCCGCTCTACAGGCGCATCATTCCGCCGCCCGACCGCAACTTTTCGCAACCTCAGCTTACGCTCTGGTTAGGACAGAGAAATAGCAAACATTCTCTCTTTAAGGTACGACTATTTAGTACTATCGCTTCTCGATGCTACAACAGAGTAATTGTATAATCCATCCCTAATTTCGTATTGACTTTTGCAGGGTACGTTTCAGGAAGTGCGGCTTGTAGGAGGACCCCACGGATACTTAGCGCAATGTCCAGGTCTCGACTCGGAATGCCCAACTTGTGGACAGTTTGCATTGCTTCAGGCGACAGTCCAAGAACTGACTGCGCACATACACGATATTTCGCTCAAGGTATAATACCTTATATTTTACTGTAGTACTGAGTTTTCGTTGGAGATTTATTTCCAGTTTGTATAACTTATTAATAATTATTTAACATTTTCAGCTGGTCGGTACTGAAGCCCGGCTGGCAAGGTTAGAGCAGTGCGACTGTCAAAAGTCGTGCTATGCTAACGGCACGGTGCACGCAGACGGTGCCACTTGGCAAAAAGACTGTAACAGGTGCTCATGCGTGGTGAGTAAAGAAATGAATATGCATTTCTAACATTTTAAATTGGTGTTTTATAGAATTTCAGACTGTTTACATACCTAAATGTGAAATTCCAGCATGGAGAGATAACATGTCGGCCTGTGGAGTGCGAGCGAGCAGAATGTAAAACACCTGTGTTACACCCAGGAGAATGCTGTCCAACGTGCCTTAGTGAGTGACGTCATTAAACCAGACCGTATAAACCAATCAATATTCTTCAACAATATATTAATAAGTACTTAGTAGATCCTAATTACTTATATTCCTTATTAAATTGGCGTGCAATTGGAGAGGTTTATGTCCAGCAGTGGACAAATATGGGTTGATGATGATGATGACTTACTGAATTGTATCTGATGAAATCATAATTGCAGTCATAAAAACAAGTCTTTTTATTGGACGTGCCCTTCTTTCTCGCAAAACGCGCGTTGAATGGATACTGAATATTGCCTATCTACCTTTTCTGTATATATTGTAGACGTTTGACAATACTTCACCAGGACAATGCCTTCTAATGGGCACTTTGTACGAGCACGGCGAGCGTTTCGCTCCCAAAGAATGCGCGGAGTGCGTGTGCCACGACGGCAACATGCAGTGCACGCGCGTCGACCCCGACACCGCGTGCCCGCCGCTGCCCTGCGACCCGGCCGACCAGTTCGCCGTGCCCGGGGAGTGCTGCAAGTTCTGTCCAGGTATCAAAAGTTGCATTCATCATTCTGGTTGTCAATTCTTGCCCGTTGCCGTAAATTTAGTCCAGGGTTAGGTAAACTTCCAGTTACACCATGCACTAGGGGGATGTGTGCAGTTCTGGTGACAGAACTGCTAGTATAAAAATCATCAAAAGTACAGGGTACATACCTACTTATATAATTTACTCACGTCCATAATCCCTAGGACATAACCTTCAAAGACACAATTAATAATAAGTTTGACACAAAAAAAAACTGACCAAAAATAATTCTTATAATCAATCTTTCCAGGTGTAGACTACTGCAGCATGGGCCATTCTTGCGACGAAAACGCTACTTGTATGAATCTCAATACTAAATACACTTGCAAATGCAACCAGGGCTTCCAAGGCGACGGCTTGACTTGTGAAGGTGAGAATGAATAAATTACATTGACGATTTCAGAGACTGCACTTGAGTACTTGATATATTCACTTCCACACGAAATGTAAGACGTGTATGTCGTCGTCTAGGTATTCGTATAATTATTATCCGTTATTGCGTAAATTGATGTGCTGAGGGGTGTTAAATGGTGGGCATATGTGATGTAGATACATTTGGTGTACAAGCTTCCGCAAGATATGTTTTTTCATCGTAAGAGCGCTTAGTACCTAGAGCAAATGGAAATCGAGACCCGGTGTAAATGTTAACCTATTAAAAAGCAGCTCTATTTCAGATTATTGTATCAAAACCACAAAAAGTTAAGTAACAATTTCGTTACAGACATAGACGAATGCCAACAGGCGGGCAACCTGTTCGGGCACCACTGCCACTCCAACACGCGCTGCGTCAACCAGATCGGAGGCTACGTCTGCGAATGCTTACCCGGTTACCAGAGACGGGATAAGTTTAATTGCGTCGAGGTACTTATTGATTTTATATTCTGATAATACGTAAGAAGATTGAGTTAAAAGAGCGGAATGAAAAGAGGTTCTCTGACAACTTCCAAAATAATATTCGGCTATTTTGGAAACTAGTCCGGTCAGCCAGAATTAAGTCAGAGAATCATAGCATGAAAGCAATTAGAGATAAGGATGGAAAAATTTTGAATGTAGAAAGTATGGTTGTAAGAAGATGGAAGGAATTCTTTGAAAATTTGTTTGAATGTAGCACCGCGTCGACTTTGGTTGATGCGGTTAATATGGATGGCGAAGAGAATAAAAGTGATATACATATGAATGAAATTTTCAAGGCTATGAAAGGAATGAAAAATGGAAAAGCGGCTGGGTATGATAGGATTTCGCTGGAGATGCTGAGGGCTGGTGGTGCGGTGGTCGCGAACCTGCTGTACCTTATTTTTAATGCATGTTGGCGATACGGCCGAGTACCAAGTGATTGGTGCAAAGCCGTAATCGTTCCACTTTATAAGGGTAAGGGCTCACAGCAGGATTACAAACATTACCGAGGAATAAGCCTTCTTAGTATCGTCGGCAAAATGTATGCAAAAGTGTTGATCGAGAGGGTAATACGTGAGACTGATGAAAAAATCTGGGATGTACAAGCTGGTTTTAGGAAGGGAATGGGATGCAACGACCAAGTCTTCTCTTTGCGCCAGGTGACGGAGAAGTTTTTGGCTAAAAACCAAAAGGTTTTCTGCGCCTTCATGGACTTAGAGAAGGCTTATGATCGGGTACCCAGGAATGAGTTGTGGACCTTGCTGCTGTCCCGGTTCAGGTTGGACAAGACCTTGGTACGGGCTTTGAAATCACTTTATTATGATTCCAGTGCCTGTGTCAGGGTAAACGGGACCTACTCAGACTGGTTTGGCATCCATAGAGGTGTCAGACAAGGATGCGTAGCGTCTCCGTGGCTGTTCAATCTGTTCATGGACAGTTGTTTGGAAGATCTGAAAGGTCGTGATGGGGGTCTAGATATGGGTGGTTTAATCATCAAATGCCTTTTATATGCTGACGATCAAGTTCTTCTTGCACCGTCGGCGTATGAATTGCAGCAGATGATTATTTGTATGAATGAGTCATTGAAAAGGAAAGGAATGAAAGTGAATGCTAGCAAGACCAAAGTAATGGTAGTCGAAAATAATGAAAGGACAATTTGTGAGTGCATGATTGACGGTGGGAAAGTTGAACAAGTGGATGAGTTTGTATATTTGGGATCTCTATTTACAAGTGATGGAAAGTTTGACAAAGATATTGAAAGAAGAGTGAGTGCGGGTAATAAGTTTAACGGTGCCCTTCGCAGTGTTATGGAGAGCCAATTCATGTCGAAAAAGGCAAGATTGGCTGTCCATGACGCTGTACTTGCACCTACCTTAATGTACGGGAGTGAAAGTTGGGTATGGCAGAAGAAGCAAAAAAGTAAAGTCAATGCCGTAGAAATGCGGTCATTGCGGAGCATGAAAGGCGTGACATTGAATGACAGGATAAGGAATAGTGTGATAAGGGAAAGTTGCGTTTTGAAGGAAGACGTAGTGACCAAGATTGAAAAGGGCATGCTTCGGTGGTTTGGGCATTTGGAGAGAATGGATGAAAGTCGATTGACGAAAGAGATTTATATGGGTGATGTAATGGGCCGGGTGAGTAGAGGTCGCCCCAGAAGGACATATAACGACCAGATTGGTGATGTCCTGACCGAAGGTGGCGTGAAAAGTACTCGAAACCGGAGGTCGTGTATGAAAAGATGTATGAATGTAGATGAAGCGAAGGGGGTATGTCAGGATCGTGACAAATGGAGATCTGTAGTCTCTGCCTACCCCTCTGGGAGACAGGCGTGAAGTGTATGTATGTATGTAATTTTAAGTATGACGTGATCAAAATTATTAAGTATTATTAACTTTATTTCAATATACCGGGTGTATCAATATGGTGCAGTGGGAATTAATTACTATTTATTATAGTGTACTTTAAAGAACATAAATAGAACCACCCCGGCATTAAATAAAAAAAAAACTATATTTATCAACCATTTTATCGATATAAATTTCTCCCATCACTGATAAATGTATGACCGTAGACGGAACATACTAACCTTTCTACTATTAGCGAAATTATCTAAGTTTACTTACCTGTCTCTTCATGCATCGTTACATGTGTAAGGCCCGTGTTTTTTGTAGACAAAGGTTTGGTTTCAACATTGTATCTTTTGAATTCCCACTACAGCATTTGGTTACTCCCTGTATTTTAAACTGCGCATGAATATTTATAAACCTAGTCTACCTACAGCTAAACGAGAAATGCGCGTAGCACTTTTCCCTTTTCCATCGAAATGTACTTCTTATGAAAATAAAACCTTAATACCTTGAACATAAAACCCAATATCTTCCTGCGGATCGTAATACAAAGTTTCTTTTATTTAATACTTTTTCGCGAAACGATTTTTTTCCCTGTATTATTCATCTAGCGTTGAGTTTTCGACCATCTTTCCTTAGAGGGTGAAGTAGTAAAAATTTCAAATTAAATAAAAAAAATCGCAATAATCAGAAATAAACAGATCGGACTAACAGAATTATATATATGAATACTATTTTGTATATTATCAGGTTAGTTAGAGAAATCTTGCGGATTAGTGTATGGGAATGTGCGGCGTTGGAAGCGGGCCTGGCCACAGTCTTCAGTCCAGAGCTGTCGGCGACAATGTCCTGGTTACTCACCATTTGGGCCAACTCTTACTTGATGCCCGATCCGTCACTTTACTCAGAGGTAAGGCGTTTAATACTCTGCTCGTTTACACAAGAGCCCGATGTTAAAAATGTCTGGTGCGTTTGCTACTTAATGAGTTATTTTAAGCAGCATTTTTTGATAAAATAGTCGCTACCTATTATACCTTTTTAAAACGCTTATTAGACAAGGAAGTTTTTGATATAGCCAAGGAAGGTCTCTACGTTCAGGGTCATAGTATTTTTTTAGATTCTGTTTCACTACATCCGATTTTTGTTCGAACCGTATAAGTTTTATTAGCCTAAGAACATCGTTATGACACTCTTGACAATTCAAAACAATGGGGAATTTTCTTTGATGTTTTTCTGACAAATTTTCGGGCGGAGAACTGTTATTACTGTCAAATTTTGTTTGGAAAGTATGTCAGTAATGACAGTACTTTGCCCGAAAATCTGTCAGACAAACGTCAAAGAAAATGCCCCATTGGTGCCATTAAAAGTGATATCCGCTGATATTTTATTATTTTGAAACTCTTTGACGTGTTATAGTAACAATTAATCCTTAAAGACCTGATTTATCGTTGTAAATTTAAAAATATAACTACAATGTGCTTCTTTTAGTGTAGATTTAGTATTAATTTAAAAAAAAATGTTTTTAAACTAGCCAATGGATCCAAAAACCATTAAAAATAATGACGGACTGATTGATACGGTCCAAAATTTGTTTAAATTTTTTGTTTGTTTTCATATTTGATCCCATAGGTATTAAAGGGTTAAACTGTGAAACATGAAAATTGGTGGGTTAAAATGATTGCATTTGGGGTCCTCTACGACCCCGAGACGGGAATACGTTACCTATAACCGTGTATATGAACTGGCGTCAGATGTCGCCAGTGCTGGAGCGCGTGTGGGGCCGGGGCGCGCCGAGCACGGCGTGGTGCGTGGGGCAGCTGGCGCGCCGCGCCGCCGTGTGTCTGAGGCAACTCTCCTCGCAGCCCGCCGCCGCCGACCACGCTCTTAAGCTGCTCGCTACTTTGGCCTGCGAGAGGCATAAGTCAGTATACTTATCACTAAACTCGTTTCTTAATTAAAGGTGCTTTTGACTTTTTAATTCAAAAGAGTGATTTGCTAGTTCCGATTTACACAATTTTGTAATATGCTGCCATCAAGTTGGAGTATGTTTTACGCGACGAAGGTCTTGTTTGTGTTCAATTTTCAGTTTAATTTACATATAAATAAAGTATGATATGGTGCTCCTATGAATTTAATTTAGTTGTGTTTAAACTTTGTGGTTCTGTTAATGTAGCCAACATTAACAAAACCGTTTAAACGCAACGAAAAGCGTAAAAAAGTACAGTAATGTGCTGCCGCTTAGTACCATTTTGAACCCGTATTCGATAGCTGGACTTGGCACGCAAAAGAAAAAAAAACCAATATCTAAACTAACTATGAAATAAATAAATTATGTCTTAAATTGTGATCAATTTGCTGGGGTATCTATATTTTAACATATAGACTGTCAAGCTCTTTGTAGCACAGTCTACATTTTAAAAGGACCGAAAAAAAGTGTTATCTTCCGGCAGTCGCAGTAATCTACCGACATCATAAGATCGATTAAACTAATACCAAGTTATAATTGGTGTATCTTATAAATACCCGGTTCAGGTTGGACAGGACCTTGGTACGGGCTTTGAAATCACTTTATGATGATTCCAGTGCCTGTGTCAGGGTAAACGGGACCTACTCAGACTGGTTTAGCATCCATAGAGGTGTCAGACAGGGATGCGTAGCGTCTCCGTGGCTGTTCAATTTGTTCATGGACAGTTGTTTGGAAGATCTGAAAGGACGTGATTGGGGTCTAGATACGGGTGGTTTAATCATCAAATGCCTTTTATATGCTGACGATCAAGTTCTTCTTGCACCGTCGGCGTATGAATTGCAGCAGATGATTAAGTGTATGAATGAGTCATTGAAAAGGAAAGGAATGAAAGTGAATGTTAGTAAGACCAAAGTAATGGTAGTCGAAAAGAATGAAAGGACAGTTTGTGAGTGCATGATTGACGGTGAGAAAGTTGAACAAGTGGATGAGTTTGTATATTTGGGATCTCTATTTACAAGTGATGGAAAGTTTGACAAAGATATTGAAAGAAGAGTGAGTGCGGGTAATAAGGTTAACGGTGCCCTTCGCAGTGTTATGGAGAGCCAATTCATGTCGAAAAAGGCAAGATTGGCTGTCCATGACGCTGTACTGGCACCTACCTTAATGTACGGGAGTGAAAGTTGGGTATGGCAGAAGAAGCATAAAAGTAAAGTCAATGCCGTAGAAATGCGGTCATTGCGGAGCATGAAAGGTGTGACATTGAATGACAGGATAAGGAATAGTGTGATAAGGGAAAGTTGCGGTTTGAAGGAAGACGTAGTGACCAAGATTGAAAAGGGCATGCTTCGGTGGTTTGGGCATATGGAGAGAATGGATGAAAGTCGATTGACGAAAGAGATTTATATGGGTGATGTAATGGGCCGGGTTAGTAGAGGTCGCCCCAGAAGGACATATACAGACCAGATTGGTGATGTCCTGGCCGAAGGTGGCGTGAAAAGTACTCGAAACCGAAGGTCATGTATGAAAAGATGTATGAATGTAGATGAAGCGAAAGGGGTATGTCAGGACCGTGACAAATGGAGATCTGTAGTCTCTGCCTACCCCTCTGGGAGACAGGCGTGAAGTGTATGTATGTATGTACCCAATGGAAACCTTTACTCTTTTCTTGATGTTCTCGTTTCATCCACATTATATTTATTGTGGTTTATCTACTTCACAGGCACAATCCACTGGCGAGCAGCGAAGAGTTTCTCTCTTTGGTGGCTTGGGAAGCGGCGGGTAGCAATCTTCCAGGGCATTTGAGGAGAGAGCTGCACAGGGCTTTCGCTTTGGCAGCCACTTATGCTGAAGGTATTACAGCACAAATTACTGTACATAAACTTAATAGCTAAACATTTACACAGACAGCTATGGCCGGTTCGCAACCGCCCCCATATATAACCAATAACTTCTATCCCTCATACTACTTACTAGGGTAAAACCCTACGTGTTGGTATCCGGTTAATGGTATTTTCATTTCATATTTATATTACAAGTTGATAAATTGGGGTGATGACCGTTGAGGCAAACGAGTTCTCGAGTGGAGACTGCGTCTCGGCAAACGGAGTGTAGGACGCCCTCAGGCAAGGTGGACCGATGATATACGCAAGATGGCTGGCAGAAGCTGGATGCGAGAAGCCGAAAACAGATCACAGTGGCGTGCAATGGGGATTGTTCACATTTTTTAAGTGGTGTTTTTTACAGTATTTTCTGAAAATATAGACCATTTTAAGAAACTAATTTGAATATTTTTGTATAAAATTGTCTAATTACATTTTAATAAATTTTTAAAGCTTAGACCGGAAATACGTCATCATTGCGTTGAAAGAACACCGTCATCGTAGCCAGAAACAAATAACATGATTGACATGTAATGATTGACACAACTATAAAATGACAGTGAACTGTCAACCTTAAAACTAACCGTCACGTCACGTCATTTCATTATTCATAATAATATTATATTAGTTATTATATTATTATAGTATTAGTTTGTTTTGTTACTCCCTTCTGTCACAGCTGTCACCTGTCACACGACAAACTTCAATCAGACTTGCCACCTCAGTTACTTTTTTTGCCTTGGAATACATTCCTATGGGCTGAGCTATGACGTCATAGTCTTAAAATAAAAGTTTAATTTAAAAGAGAAAAATAATTTCAATCCCTGAAGATTTTGTAAATCTGATTCTTGATAATGGTTAATTAAGGCTATTTCTCGAAATGGTTTTCGAATTGGACATCTTGAGAAAATTATGAACAACCCCCATTGCACGCCACTGTGATCTGTTTTCGGCTTCTCGCATCCAGCTTCTGCCAGCCATCTTGCGTATATCATCAGTCCACCTTACCTGAGGGCGTCCTTAGATTATGGGCATTTACCTCTATGAGCTATGATGTCAGTGCACATTTCTTTAAAGAGTGCTAAAAGTGACCCAGTGGCGTTCAAAGACTTTGTCTAACCCCATAGAGGTTTACGGACGTCAGTAAATATACTCAAGTACCTATATAACTTCAATGTTTTCCGGTAGTCCTGTCGAAAAAAGATTTCAAAAGTTTTCACACCTCCTACGAAGCGAGGAGCGAAAATCTTTACACAACTTTCCTGTAAATATAAACAAGACACCTTATCTCATAGTAATATACGACAGTTTCGAAACTCCCGCCCCGGGGAGAAGACAAAGGCGCGATAAAATAGAAAATAGAAAACCATTTCATCTCTCAAATGTGAGAGGAATTGTGAAACTTTTAAAGTCCCACCACTTGTACAATAATATAATGGGAAGGAAGTTTGAGAATTCCTTTTAAGAATTTTAGTGTTGGATTGTTGTTGTTTTTTTTTTTCAACACGTTGTTGTAACAAATTTTTCGGAGTTTTTCGGTGTATATATAGAAAGAAATGTATTTCTAAGTGGTATTTATGAATGTAACATTTTCCTGTTCGGCCACTTAAGAACAATACGCAAAGGGGTTATAAATTACGTCGTATGTTGTGGAGGAAACTTTGGGTAATATAGAAATTGCTAGGGTTATGACTGTGATGACATTAATATTGTCTTTGTATAGGAAAGTAAGTAGGCCTGTATTAATAATTATTGAGTAGGTACTAGTGGACTCGACAGACGTTGTCCTGTCTTAACTATTAATATACCTAGGGTGGCCTGTGCCCAGCAGTGGATGTCATTTTTTTCTTTTATAAGAACCTTCTGCTGTCATTAATAAGCACAACAAAGAAAGAATTAGCGAAATCGGTCCACCTGTTCCGGAGTTATGACATGATAACGAAAAGTGGCTTTGATTTTTATATAATAGATTAAATTATTGAAGGAGCGTCTGTGTTCCAGTTGGACGGATACTTGACTTGTAACCGAGAGGTCGCGGGTTCGAGTCCGGCTACTGGACGTGTACCAATGGGACTCTTTTTCAGAGCCTATGTACGTAACGCAACGCTCGTACGGTGAAAGACAACATTGTGATGAAACTCGCACACCACTAGCTGTGTGAACCCTATAACGGCGATGGGCTCCCCCCCTATCACGTTGGGTTAAATACGCTTGGTGAATCGTGGGCATTTGCTTTAACAAGTGCCTCTGCCTACCCCGCTTTGGGATTAAAAGGCGTAAAGTGTATTATTTTTTATTGTATTATTATTTACAAATTAAAAACACTATAAACTTTCTGACGTTCGAAAAATTTACAAGGTGTAAAGAAGACAAAATGAGGTGTATAAGTATCGCGTGTAATTTAGGTATAACGTTAATATCACTTCATAGTAGACGAGTATAAGACGAAGGGCCCCCAAATGATAATAGTAATCATTGCAGGAGGCCCTCGTTCAGCAGTGGACGTCACGTGACTGATGATTATGATGATAAGACAAAGGTGCTTCCCGCTGTCTGTCCCTATGTATGCTTATATCTTTAAAACTACGCAACAGATTTTTGTGCGGTTTCTTTTATATAGTGATTCCAAAGGAAGGTCATTCATAAAAATAGAAAATACACTTCATGCCTTTTAATCCCAAAGCGGGGTAGGCAGATGTACTGCATATTACATTCTCAATATAGTGGAGAAACACGTAGTATGAGCATTGAAAATTATTCGAAGCTATTATTGATAAACTCCCACATTTTTCCATACCCACCAATTCCATTATGCTTTTCTAATTCTGTACTACTTCACCGTAAGAGCCAATTAATTAATTAACTAATAGTACAGTTAAAAATAACTATACAATGTAGCAGTAACAATCCCATCTATCATGCTTTAGTATATGTGTCCGATCCGATTTCCATGCTAGAAATTCACATTTCACCTAATAAATAAAATGTTCATGTCACAATGTTAGTTACCGTACTCCTCCGAAACGGCTTTACCGATGTTTACCAAATTTTATATGCGTATTCAGTAGGTCTGAGAATCGGCTACTATCTATTTCTAATGCATTTACCATTTGTATTTCTTCCAATACACGGGGTACAAAGGCAACTTATTATGGCAAGACAAATGTTTGCCGCGACAGCTAGTAATACATAAAAAAAACTCTTTACGTTGCGTGCGAGTGACAGCCCTATTTCGCTGTAACATGTAAGGCCCCAGGGTGCGGGGCTAAATTATTTTCTTGTTGACTGTACCAGGGCGGTGTTGACTGCTCTACTTGCAAAGAGGACATCCTCTCCTTGTGTACCGAATGTAACAAGTGGGTCGCGCCGAACAACTTGTGAACCTGATTATACCTGAAACCGCCCCGTGGAAACTTTGCATCGCGTGTGTATGATCGAGGCGAAAGTTTACGAAATTTCAGCCGTGTTTTACACTTTGCTGTTCTGTGTTTTCATAGCTGTTGCAACATTGGTTCGTTAGTAGACATTTTATTAACTATTTAAGGTGATATTGTACAGATAAATACATAGGGCCTTACTAATAATGGCAACTTGTCAGTTGTATGTCAAATACGGAATATTTTTTTTTATCACTATGAACAAGCGTATTATACGAATTAATAGACTGTATTGATGGAAACATTTCTTTATTACCTACTAGCTGACCCTGCAAACGTTGTTTTGCCAATACATACAGGGTGGAAATTCTTTATGCCCCCCCTCCAGGGGAAGTCCTTTTAATATTGATGATAGAAAATTACTGTCAAAGCAAACATTCCTTCATTTTTAAAAAGGAACAACCTGCATTTTGATAAATCCCGTGCTACACCCGGGCTTCGAAACCGCCAAAATTTTAAAATAAAAAATACCTTATCCATTTAACAGTATTTTTCTGCTATTACATTCATGTATTACATTATTCCTTCCTCAGGAATCACTCAATCTACTAAAGAAAACCGCATAAACATCCGTTACGAAGTTTTGAAAATATAAACATACATAGGAACAGACAGCGGGAGTACTTTGTTTTATACTATGTATTAGTCGTAGCAGCTTTAAGGCCCCCCAGGATATGTAAAGGTAACTTGTAAAAACATCGGATACTTGCGTAGTAGGCAGCCAATATGGACCATAAGGCCCCCCAGGATATGTAAAGGTGCATCTAAGTAACTTGTAAAAACATCGAATACTCGCGTAGTAGGCAGCCAATATGGACCATCTTTGGAGTGTAGACGGATACCCTTTTCAACAGGGTTATAACAAAAGAGTCACGACCGTGAGAAGGTTCGAACTTTTCGCCCACATGCTCTGAACGTAAACACAAACACACGGCGACCCTGCACAGACAATAAGCCGCATAATGTGTAAATATAAGTTGTAAACTATGAAGTAAATATTAAACCCTTTCACTAATAGACGTGGGAGCAGTGGGAGTTCTGTCGTGTTTGTGTGTGTGTAATAATTTATTTATTTTTTTAAGCTGCATCCGAAAATAAATAAACCAAGTGTGCTCCATCGTAGACCACATCGCTGCTTAACATCAGGCAGGATGGTGGTCAAACGCTTGTTCATATGATTAAAAAAAAAGCTGCATGGTGCAAGCTTACGATGTAACTAAAAAAGTTTCGTTCGATATAACGATATCCGTTATTTATATTGACGATAAGTGCGTTATTTTTTCCTAAATATGATTATTTACCTCGAATTAGTACAACAATAATATGTCCGCTCAATCCTCTACTTAAGGTTCAAGGTAAAACAATACTTTTATATTCTCTACATATTACTTTGTACTCGGTGTTTGTTTGTTTGTTTACTGAGACACTTTTTCTTAGTAACGCCGCCGCGTTATACGCATCCCACCCACCGGATATTACCCTGAAATTCGTATCAATTACTTAGATAAATAAATAAATATACCGGGACATTTTTACACACGGTCACCTGACCCCAAACTAGGATACCCTGTACTATGGGTGCCAGAGACTGATACAATTATATAAATTCTTTTAAATACATACATAGATAAATAAAACACCCAGACGCACAGAACAAATGCCTCAGCTCATCACTAAAGCATTATGTCCGTGGCAGGAATCGAACCCGCGTCCATTGTCCTGACCACTAGTCCATGCCGGTCATCTCCTGTCCGAATGTTCGAAGCCAACGCCATCAAAAGATATCTTGCTCGCCCTTTGTCGCGCAAATTATCGCCATTTTTTACTTTCGTCTATAGTTTATTATGTATAAGAATATACTTGATATACTGTGATCTTCTATCCTGCTCTGGTGACGTGTGAAACGAGTGAGATAGAACTATAATACGATAGGCTACAGGCAAACTTCCTAAGGCAAGTACATGTTGATGTTCTGATATCTCTTTTAATTGGTTGGTGATAAAAAAAAGCTTCTACTTATAGTTTATTTTTGTATGTAGAGTGCATAGAAAAGTGTTACATACACCCCATCCATACAGCCGAGACGCACGCATCCGACATTCCGGCGAGGGGCCCAACATCTGTCCCCACAAAAAAGTATTGTGAGGAACGGTCACCGAACCCGCGATTCACAAGTCGAGAAAGAGAGACAATGTACATATTTAGTACTGTGTTATCTTTGGAAATTATGTTTTGTCCTATTCTTTCGTAAGGATCGTATTACGTTCGATGTTAAGTTATTTACGTCACAGTCAATTTTATAGTCAGAATATCAATATCGTTGCCTCGTTTTATTCTAAACGTCATTTTAGGATTGCAAGTCTAGTTGTTTTTAGTCTAAGTCTAAGACTAAGTCTATTTTTAAATGGCAATCTATTAGCTTGTGCCAATAATTTTTTCCAGTGAAAATTATTGAATTATAAATTTGGGCGTAGGGTTGTAAACGAAACAAAAGCGGTAAATAAGTAAGTAGATGCCTACTTGCACATAACAACAGCGTCTTCAAATCCCGGGACGGAATTTCCTAACAAAGTATAAAACTATTGAGACGTAGAGTTCGACATTTTGTTTTATTTGCTCTAAACGACTGTGGAACTAGTAAAGTTAGCTCCTATGTACGTAGGTTGTATGTAAACACGTTAATTGAGTGTCCGTATAAGATACGGGAATACGGGACTATTGTAAACAGAGGAGTATAAGTTACAAGTGAGCGTCTGTGGTCCAGTTGGTCGGATACTCGGCTTGCAACCGGGAGATCGCGGGTTCGAGTCCGGCTACTGGACGTGTACCAATGGGACTCTTTTTCAGAAATGGGAAAGTGAGTTTGTTTGTTCCGCTTTCACGCCGTAACTACTGAACTGATTGCTCTGAAATTTTGCAGACGTATAGTTAGAAGTCCGGTTTAAATAATAGGGTACTTTTTATCCCGGAAAAAAAATTATATTCCCGAGGGAAAACAAAAATATTCCGCAATATAACCGAAGTAGGCGAAAGGCGAAGCCGCGGGCGGAAAGCTATTTACCTATAAATACAGCCCGATAACTGTAGGGTCCACCGTGAATGGACACACACGCACATTTGACACAAGGGTTAAAAGCTAGCAGAGACCTAACGCTTAAATTAGTAACAAGCAGACGAACGGGCGGCCGCTGAAATTTTAATGTTAAACCCTCCACGGGGAGACTTCTACACGTAGATTAGGCATGTATAGAGCTGAGTGCTGGCTTTTGTAACTTAATTTATGTAAGAGGGCAATCGATTTAGTCTGCTCGTAATTATATTTGTTACATTTGTACATATTAACGTACTTTGGAGGATAATAAGGCTAAGCATAAGGCTGTTTGTACTTAGGTAGCCAATTTTATTTGAAATAATGTCGAGTCTATTAACAATTAGAGATGAAATGGCTGTACTCCGCGGTGTTACACGTGGTTTTGAATGTTTATCTATATCTAATACCTACCACTTGTTCTATAAAACATAATATTGATTGGTTCGTCCCTTTCTTTGTCTAGGTAATGTGGGAGAGAGAAAGTCGAAGAATATATAAAATTAGACTATTTCCTAATCCAGGTTATAATCTATCGATGTTAAAATCTTACCTTAAAGAAGTAACATATGTTGTCATCACTGATTGAGCTCTTGTCTATTGTGGATGCCGATGTAGATCCTTGCTCTAAAAGGAATCACAGTGGTGGGAAAGTGGGTGGGAATATCCCGGATAAGTAACATACATACAGACGCACATGGCACAAACATAAAATAAAAAAAAATAAAAAAATACACTTCACGCCTTATAATCCCAAAGAGGCTTGCTAAAGCAAATGCCCACGGTTCACCAAGCGTATTTAACCTAACGTGACAGTGGGTGAGCCCATCGCCGTTATAGGGTTCAAACAAACAAACATAAAACTATATTTGGCATTAACTGGCATTTATATTATTAGTAAGTACGATTCACGCCCAGGGGGGTAGGCAGAGAAAGGAACTCGTCACAGCACTATTCTCTTTCGTATCTACGATTTTCAAATTCATACACCATCCATATGATTATTATGTCCTGCTGCAAAAACTCTCAACGTAAAAATCAAACAAAAATGTCATTGTCTAATGAGATCGTACGCCATTATGTAGAAAGCTTTAAGCTCAAAATATAATTATGCCAATTTGATCTCCTCCATATGATGAGCTAATCTAGTTTATTTTGCAAATGGCTAAATAAATTTTCATCTTTCTAAAGTAGATGGAATATTTCTGCAGCCAGTCTGACCTACATATCTGTGCTTAATTTGGAAAAGGTTTTCCAACATTCATTGCACAAAGTTCAGCTAGATTCAGCTTGTAAAGTGATGAAGCCCTATTGATTGCATATCTCTTTTTCTGCAACGTGAAGAGAGATCTTTCGACTGATTGATTGGATAAGTAAATAAATGAAGAGAAATGAGGTCGTGTTATTTATTATATAGAGCGTCTGTATAAGGAGATTTTGATCATTTTTTTAGTACATACTACATTGAATGATTCTTCTGAAGGCGAACAGAAAACCACTTTTAATAATGTAATGTTCGACGTTTCTCTGAAAGATCGAATCAGAAATGAAATGATCCGACAGAGAACCAAAGTCATCGACATAGCTCAACGATTTAGCAAGCTGAAGTGGCAGTGGGCCGGCCACATTAGCCGTAGAACCGTTGACCGTTGGGGAAAACGAGTTCTCGAGTGGAGACCGCGTCACGGCAAACGTAGTGTAGGACGCCCCCAGGCAAGGTGGACTGATGATGCTGATGAGCTGGATGCGAGAAGCAGATCACAGTGGCGTGCAATTGGGGAGGCCTATGTCCAGCAATGGACAAGTATGGCTTGATTATGATGATGATATTTGCAAACAACGATTGCCGCATCAATTAGTAAACTGTAAGAAAAGTACATAGTAAGGAAAAACTATGGCTATCACAAGACCGTTAGTCAAAAGGGTACTATCTAAAGCTCCCACTTACCACATTAAGAAGAAAGCGTAGTAAAGTGAACCCAACTGCTTCCTTACTTGAGCCATAACCCCATATCATGTACAAGACAGAGAAGATTCAACGTATATCTTGTGACAGTGTTGTAACCGCTACATTACCGCACATATGGGTGGGACAATAATACGTCACGTCCTGGGGAAGTTAACCCTTGTCCGGGACAGGGCATAACATTTATTATTCTCATTAACTTAATACGATAATGGCACAAGTTCCTGTTAACCCTTTCACAGAGTATTATTGTAGGCAATGCTTAAGTAATTGTGTTACTACAGAGGAGTATCTGCGCGGGCCGTCCGCTCTTTATCGTTCCCTAAGGATCCTGGACTGTATATTAGATTACTTTTAATATTTCCTCGGTTTAACGGTGAAATATAAATTGGGAGGTTTTAATTCACATTGTTTTACGGAAAATGTATAGCGATTGAAAAGATGGGCAGGGTTTCTTGCCAGTTGTTGTACCCATAACAAATCTCCTAACTGATATAGGATAGTTTCTGAAAGTGTTGTTCCAAATTTCCTAATTTGATTTATATGTATACTAGTGGACGCCACAGACGTTGTAATGTCTTAACTGTTAAATATGAAATTAGTATAACCACAAGGGTGGCATGTGTCCAGCAGTGGATGTCATTTTTTTCATAAGAACTTTCTGCTGTCATTAATAAGCACAACAAAGAAAGGATTAGCGAAATCGGTCCACCCGTTCCGGAGTTACGTGGTTACCAACACTTTCTGGGATTCATTTTTATATTATAGATTGCAGCCGTGTTACTTCTTAAGGAAAATTAAATTAAATGTTTAGTTATAATATTAGGAAATTTTGTGAAAACCTCGAGAACTAAAAGGACTAGTCAAGATAATTAATCGTATTCTTTAGGTGCATGTAATAAAAATGTAATATTTCCAATCCGAAGTCTAGCCCTTGTATTCATAAAGTTAGAACAGTCCTAGGGCACTGTTAGTAAACGTCTCATAACCTGATCTAATGTTTGCCAAATACGGATATAGCAATCAAGTTGATATACGTCAACTAGTTAGTGAACGTTTTAACATTTTATAATTACGACGGTTAATGTGTATTTATTTATAATTACAAAAATTACAATTTATTTCCGTTTCTAGTAGAACCAACACAAAAAAAAAATATTGCGAAGCGCAACATATATAGAGCCACCTTTATTGTTTATCTAAAGTATCAGTCTGAAGGCCTTCAAGTCGCAAGTGAATAAGTACCTAATGAACAAGTGTGCTCCATCGTTAGACCACTTCGCAGCTTAACATTAGGCAGGACGGTGGTCAAACGCTTGTTCATAGTGATAAAAAAAAACCTAACCTAAGCTTGAACTACTTATTCAAAACGATAAAAAGGAATTACGAATTCACTGTACCTACATTTCCACAATTTTTCAGTAAAACAACTTCTAAGTTTGCACGTAAGACACAAACGCTAAGCGCACTCAAATGTCCAGTAATCTCAACGTGACATACACTAATCACCACATGATATTCCGGTCACGTAGTAGTCGTAACTCTTCGGCAGCCGTCGGCAAACTTCGGCCACACCTGGCGCCTGCATTTCCAGGTCTGGCTTAAATCATTATCGCGTTCAGCCAGCTGGATTACTGGAAGGACCTGGATAATTAGTTCAAGCGGTGCCAGCCGGATCCGAACGGAACCCTCAAATTAATTGATTCGAGTTTTTGTTTACTGTTATTCAAGCTGAAAGACGTATAAAGTGAAAAGGATGTAATACTTAGGTAATTTTCACAATTACCTGTAGGTACTTGTGGAAAGGACAATTGGAACATAGGCAGAAGATTTCTTTTCACTGAGTAGTTTTCTTTAGAAGAAACTTTCCACAAAAGAAGCAAGATCGAAGCCGAACAACTTTTAGACTAACGTAGTTCCATCTCTTTTGATTCCCGCTATCATTGACAGATTGTTTTTTTTTTTTAGAAAACTCCTCATTCTTCTGTCCATGAAGTATTTTTGAAATGAGGTATGCCTTTGTATTCGGTTAACATGTTGTTTCAATGTTCTAATAATTTAATAAGTATATCAAATAATTGCGGCAAATAAACGAATTTCAAATTTAAATT